>CM072679.1:26199357-26375649 GCA_036884735.1 Huso huso
GGATCTTTGGCGGATTCTTACAGAAAAAGGAGCTCAGAGCGATACATGGCTGTGCATTTATAGTGGAGTTCAGATGGACAGAACAGGTAAGGGATACAAGCAGCTGATAGCCAGGCTTGATGTTTCAGCTGCCAACGCTAGCTCTGTCCAACTGCAGTTTTCAATCCCATGTAACTGGCAGATTCCGTGTTAAAGTTATTTGTTAGTGTTGTTTGTTATTCAGGTTCTTAAACAACAGATTCCACAACCACGATTTACAGTAACACCTTCTGTTGCGGTTCATTGAATTGCATGTACAGTTCTCTGTGTATACTGTAAAATACATAGCATGAAATAACAATAAAATAAAATAAGGAACTCAAGATTACTTTCACTGTTGTGTTCAAACTGGATTATTTTGACATTCAAAACGCACGACAGATGAACAAAAATTATAACCTCTTAGGCAGTTACACTATGTACCGTACATGTACTGGCCATTACCTGACTAGTGTTAGTCGAATTAAGGCAAAATGCAGCTGGATACATCTCCACGTTAGAGACTATTACTGCCTTTGTTTTAGCAGATCGTACTTGAGATCTTCTGGAGCAAAGGGTTTCAATACTTAGAAAACACTAAAAAATGTAGTGTTCGATTATGCAGCCAGACAAAATGTCTTTACTCCTGTCTTTACTTCCAGGTGGTTTTAGCACGGGCATTAATAATAAAAAGGCAAATACAGAGCTTACATACAAAATACAACAATGTGAAACTTGGTCATGTACAGGGGATGTTTTGACCGTACCTTCATTAGTGTAACACATGGTGTAAAATTCAGGCATCATAGGCGTGATGTGAATATTGGCGCTTCTAATAATCTTTTACACAGAAAGATCATTTGATGTGTGGTAGATATTAATGAGGTCATAGTGTATGATCGTCCGATTTCTGACTTACGGCACACTCTATATATGTAACTGATCCATCTGTCTTACAGGCATTCCAATTTCTTTGATGGAAAGTTATGAGGTATGAAGGAGACTAGACAAAAACATTTTACAATCAGACCATCTTGTAGCCCTGTATCAGGACGTAAGAAAACTTTAAATCCATCAACCTATTTGGGCGCGCTGGAGCCTAATTATCCGTCTCAGGATTTTTGAAAGCCGGATAACACTGCCTCAGAACTTGTGTTTGACACCTCTGCTCTGTGGAGTGGGTCAACGACCACAGCACAAAATCTAAACACGTCTTACTGCTCTTGGGATCTGAAATGGTCTGTATAGTTTAAGGTGAAATTACCTAGTTTATTATTTGCACTAAAGTTATGCTGCCTGAAAAGCATACTGGAAGTGATCACACAAAGAGATCATGTCAACCTCTAGAGATAACATCCTTCCAAGAAAATGGCTGATACTGTTATTGCACCTGCAATTCTCTTGGGACTGGCAAAGACAACAAAGCCAGTGAACCCCTTGACAGAAATAATAATAGCAAAGAACCAACAAAGGCTTAGGATGAATAGCGTGGATGAGGAAAGGCTTTCACTCAATATCTGGATACCGGGTGTGAAAACTGGACAACTGGCCTGTACTCTGATTAAAAAGCATTTTAAATTCATTATCCCTATCTTAACCTTTTTTTGAAGAGGTTTTGGTGTTTTAATCCCCATTAGCCTTAGAAAACATTTAAAACCGACAAAAAAAAAAAAAAGATTCTGAAGTTTTGTTAATAGCTCTCAGATTAGTTTTAGTTTATACTGTAGCATCCTGAATACTTTCAGTTCCAGAGTTAACGCATTGTTATAAACTGAGTTTGGGTAACTACAGGGTGTCAATAAGTCAAGTATTCTAGGCACAATTTACAATATTGGTTATCTCTCAGTTTCAAACAGATCATTTTAATGGGTGGCAACTGGGTGAGGCTGCCGGATTTAACCAAAACCTCTAATCTGCATATTATACTACATGAGAATTGTATAGAGAAACAGATAAATAGTAAATATGGACTGGAGAAGAGGCATATGTGGGAAACTATGCCCCCAAGCGAATAACTAGTTAGAAACAGGGGATTATAATGCCAGAAGCCACAGGCTGAGGGCATTGTCCACTGAGGGTAAATATAGTTCTTCCTGAGGGGCCTTTGGTTCCACGATAACTTAGTCTGCAGTCCATATTTGTTTTATGAATCAGTCAAAAAAGTAATATTTTTGAAGTCCACAGCGCACAGCTATTAAAAAAAAAATTGGCACAGAACTCTCCGTCTGACTTTCTCACGGCGTATAATCTCGGAGGAGCGAAGTTGAGCTTGTGAACGTCGTATTTATTTTACATCGTTGAGTTGGATTTCTTTTGAATTTTAGGGAAGTCAGATAACACTGAAAGCAAAGTTTTTTAAGGACGATTTTAGTGTTTGCAGCATCTTCTGTTATATTTTGTAATTCCTTTTCTGTTGTCAGCCCTTTTTTGCTTTTGTGTGAAGAGGAAGGATGCTCAGCATGAGGACATAATTTGAGGGAGTAAAAAATCTATTGACTGAAAACAGCGCCAGCTGGATTTATTTTGGTCATGGGATGAGGTTTTAACCAATCACATGCCAGGATTTCTAAGGACTGATTAATATATATACGAAGTTGTAGTCAAAGTTTACATACCCCAATGGAAATTTATAACACTATAACACAATTTTTGTTCCTGGTAGTAAGTGTTATTTCCTAATTGCTTATGCCTCAAAAGTATAGAAAATGGCTATTATTCCCCACAAACTTTGCTTTTGTGACCAGGACAGTGGGATATTTTGAAATTTACCTATTTCCAATGAGAAAACAGGCGAATTTGTGTCTTTTCGTTCACATAAAGTCAGAAAAAAAACAACATATGAATCCAAATTAACATGTATTTATACTAAAAGTAATACAAAAATGACTACAAAAGATTTAGAAGTGAGTACTTTTTCAGATTTCTGATTATACTGTAAATCACTTTCAAATCAGCCCCCCAAATGTAGTCTCCCATCATGTTCTCAAGTATATTGTCCTTTGTAAGCGGCGTTCAAAGTCCAGTATATCCTGGAAGCGCTCGCCTTATCCTCGATGCACGCTCCCATTCTCCTTGAATTTATCAAGATGAGCATCAAGGATATGGACTTTGAGGGACATCCTACAGCCCATTGTGCCGTGGTTCTTCACCAGAGTCTCAAATCCAGCTCCACATAGTTTCGTCCTTGTGATTGCCCAGAAGCCCGAACCCCTGCGACAAAGCTGTTCCAAGCCGCTTTCTCCTTACTAGTGAGTTCTTAGGAATTCATTGCACTCCAGGATCTTCTTTATCTGTGGTCCCACGAAGACACCTTTTGACCTTGCCTCAGACAGCTTAGGGAAGAAGTCTTGAAGGTACTTGAAGGCTGCCGACTCATATCTAGAGCTCTGACAAATTGTTTCATAAGGCCCAATTTGCAGTGGTGGCATCAGCACCTTCTGCAGGGGTCCACCAGTGGCTCCCACTTGACGTTGTTCCTCCCCACAGAGAACTCGGTCCACTGTGGCCAGTCCCACCTATGGTAGTGCCTTGGTGTCCCTGCTGTCCCAAAGGCAAAGATAGCAGGGGAAATTTGTAAAACCGCCCAGGAGACCCATCAGGAATGCCACCATTTGAAGTCTCCTATGACCTTGATGCCATCTCAGAAAATGTAGATACAGTGCCTTGCAGAAAGTATTCGGCCCCTTGAACTTTGCGACCTTTTGCCACATTTCAGGCTTCAAACATAAAGATATGAACTGTAATTTTTTGTGAAGAATCAAAACAAGTGGGACACAATCATGAAGTGGAACGAAATTTATTGGATATTTCAAACTTTTTTAACAAATAAAACTGAAAAATTAGGCGTGCAAAATTATTCAGCCCCCTTAAGTTAATACTTTGTGGCGCCACCTTTTGCTGCGATTACAGCTGTAAGTCGCTTAGGGTATGTCTCTATCAGTTTGCACATCGAGACTGAAATTTTTGCCCATTCCTCCTTGCAAAACAGCTCCAGCTCAGTGAGGTTGGATGGAGAGCATTTGTGAACAGCAGTTTCAGTTCTTTCCACAGATTCTCGATTGGATTCAGGTCTGGACTTTGACTTGGCCATTCTAACACCTGGATATGTTTGTTGTGAACCATTCCATTGTAGATTTTGCTTTTATGTTTTGGATCATTGTCTTGTTGGAAGACAAATCTCGCCCCAGTCTCAGGTCTTTTGCAGACTCCATCAGGGTTTTCTTCCAGAATGGTCCTGTATTTGGCTCCATCCATCTTCCATCAATTTTAACCATCTTCCCTGTCCCTGCTGAAGAAAAGCAGGCCCAAAACCATGATGCTGCCACCACCATGTTTGACAGTTAGGGGATGGTGTGTTCAGGGTGATGAGCTGTGTTGCTTTTCATGAAACATAACGTTTTGCATTGTTGCCAAAAAGTTCGATTTTGGTTTCATCTGACCAGAGCACCTTCTTCCACATGTTTGGTGTGTCTCCCCAGGTGGCTTGTGGCAAACTGTAAACGACACTTTTATGGATATCTTTAAAAATGGCTTTCTTCTTGCCACTCTTCCATAAAGGCCAGATTTGTGCAGTATACGACTGATTGTTGTCCTGGACAGAAAGTCTCCCACCTCAGCTGTAGATCTCTGCAGTTCATCCAGAGTGATCATGGGCCCCTCTTGGCTTAATCTCTGATCAGTCTTCTCCTTGTATGAGCTGAAAGTTTAGAGGACAGCCAGGTCTTGGTAGATTTGCAGTGGTCTGATACTCCTTCCATTTCAATATATCCTTGCACAGTGCTCCTTGGGATGTTTAAACTTGGGAAATCTTTTGTATCCAAATCCGCTTTAAACTTCTCACAACAATATCTCGGACCTGCCTGGTGTGTTCCTTGTTCTTCATGATGCTCTCTGCGCTTTTAAACGGATCTCTGAGACTATCACAGTGCAGGTGCATTTATACGGAACTTGATTACACACAGGTGGATTCTATTATCATCATTAGTCATTTAGGTCAACATTGGATCATTCAGAGATCCTCCTGAACTTCTGGAGAGAGTTTGCTGCACTGAGTAAAGGGCTGAATAATTTTGGTACTTCAATTTTCAGTTTTTTTATTTGTTAAAAAGTTTGAAATATCCACAAATTTCGTTCCACTTCATGATTGTGTCCCACTTGTTGTTGATTCTTCACATATAGGAAAAATCTTTTTGTACCAAAAGTTTTGCTTTTGTGGATGAGGAAAAAAAGTTACAAGAAATAGATATCTACAGTTATTTATTTCAGCAAAAATGCTAATTCAAAAGTATTCATACCCTGACAAGGAAAATGAAATTAATAGCTAGTTGAGGCACCATTAGCAATAATAACCTCTTTTGAATGATTAACTCATACCAAAGATTCTCAATCGGATTTAAATCGGGACTGACTAGGCCATTTCAGACCCATTAACCATTCTGAAGTAGATTTTGATGTGTGCTTTGGATGGTTGTTGGAACGTCCAGTTGCGCTTTAAACCGTTTTGTAGCAGGAGGGTTTCAGATGATTGGCCAATATCTTTTGGTATGCTATGGAATCCATTTTACCATGTATTGGAACTAAATTTCCTGTGCCATTAGAGGAAAAACAGCCCCATAGAAGGATATTACCACCTCCATGCTTGACAGTAGGTATGGTGTTTTTTTCTTTGTATGCCTCACCACTTTCTCCAAATGTAATGAAAATCAGCGTGACCAAATAGCTTGATTTTTGACCAGAACTCATATCCGTCATTCAAATGCCATTTTGCTGACTTTAAGCAATTGTTCTTGTGACGTTTTCCTAAGAATGGCTTTTTCGTTGGCCTGCGAACATTGGGACCTTCACCATGCAGTACTCGGCCTCTGGTTGAAATGGAAACCCCAGTCCCACTTGCAGCTAATTCATCTTTGGCAGTCAATCTTGGATTGTTATTAACCTTCCTCACAATTCTTCTACTTGTTCTTGGTGAAAGAACCTTCTTTCTTCCAGATCGAGGGACATTGTGACAGTACCACGAGTCTTGTACTTCCTGATAATACAAACAATAGTTGAAATTGGGATACTCAAATGCTTGGAAATCTTCTTGTATCCTTCTCCAGCTTTATGACACTAAATAATTTTCTTCAGAAAGGTCTTCAGATAGCTCTTTACTTTTTCCCATATTGACTTATTGGTAATGACGGCAATCATCCTATGCCTAACCCTTTTACACTCAAAGAATGTTCACCTACAATCCAGCATTTTCTAGACTTTTCTAGAATTAGGTTCTGCATTATCATATTGAAATTTCTAACACCTTGTAGACAATACTATCATAGCATCAAAGGACATGAATACTTTTGAATTAGCATTTTTAGAGTCTTGCAAAAAAAATTCTGAAATAAATAATCGTAGATATCTATTTTTTGTAACTTTTCTTCCTCACCACAAAAGCAAAACTTTTGCTACAAAAGATTTTTCCTAAAATTCTTTGTTTTCAAGAAAGTTCTAGAAATTATACATTTCCATTGGGGTATGTAAACTTTTGACTACAACTGTACACACCATCTACCATTTCGACCATGTCATTTTGCACGTTATCCTAGGTCTCCTGCATATATATCATATTTCTATGTACTATACATGCACATACATAATTCATGAAGACTGCATTAACATGAAAGACAGATCATTTACACAGATGCTATCAATCTACTAACCTTCATTAGTGTGACAGCGAATGACCTTTTTATTCTTGTATTTACTGCACCATTTTAAATTCTAGATCTTGTCTATCCATTGTGGCCCTGTTAGTTTGTCCGACTGTTTTTTTCCTAGTCCCCTCTAACTCTTTCTTAATTTATGAATTCATTCATCTGCTGTTTCTGATGCCGAGCTGATATTTGACACTGATGTTTGGTTTACTATGCCTGCAAGGTGTATTCTGAGCTACACACTGCTAATTGACCAATCGATCATGCAGGCTATCAAAATGAATCACTGCAAATCTCAGCTAACGCCTATTTTAAGCCCCATTTTAAAAACACTTAAATGTTCTTTGCTTTCATTAGTAATTGCAGCACCAGATCGGACGCAGTTCTAATATGTTACAAGCATAACAAGTATGATATCAGAATGTATTTTTAAAATTATAAATGTTTCGTATAAAACAAATCCAAACATGTATAAAAAGGACATTCATGTATGAGGCCTTTTACAAACATACATCCTGTTTAGTTTTTTTTTCTAAATAGGATGACATGTACAGTAGTATTTCTAAATAAAAAGTTTGTCAAACCCTTTCATGAGGAACATGTCATTGTTTATTATTATATTTACTTGTCTTTACTTGACAGCCAGCAGATCCTAAATAAGCAATGGTCTGCATTGAAGACTGGTTGATTGGTAGATGAATATATTTGCTCACATGAGTTCATTCAATACCTTCCTCCTTCAGTTTCTACATCACTGTAGTCACAGCTATGCATTGTAGGTAAATCCAGCTATTTAATGTTGGATTTGGACTGTCTTTAATTTGCAGCGTTTTTTGTTGCAAAGATTTACAGTCAATATTTTTAAAGTTTGTAAAAGCTGACCGGCCACAATTGAGCCTAGAGAGCTGTTATCAGTGAAAGGAAAATCAATGCAAAATGGTTCCTTGGAGAGCACTTTTCAAGTGGTCATCACCATACTGCAATTATTGAGGGCTGAACGCAGCTATGTCTAAACAGAATTAGATCAAAATTGCTTGTAATGTAGAACAATCATGTCTCATGCACAGTCTTCATTGATGCTCTCCAAGAAACAGAGTTCAAGATAATTGCACACACAAACACCCTGCGTTCAGAGGCTTTATCATCTGAGGAGTCAGGCTTACAGGTTTGCCAGGTTAGGGGCCCGGGCTCAAGACTGCTGTCTCTCTATGATAACCACTTCCTTATCTTTCCTGTGTATCTTGTTAAAATGGCTTAGATACAACGTGAGCTGCTCTCATTAATAATAAGCCAGTAGGCAGATGACTTCCTATAACTTTGATAACTTTTTAAAATAATTCGTTAAACCCATGCTCTCAAACAGATTGTGGCAGTTATATTACTATACTAATGCACAAGATGCCAGGTGCTGTAGGGATCTTATCAGTGACAAACTGCTGCTTGGTTATTTATTTCACTTACCTGAACAATGAACACACAGCACTTACATTCACTTAAAGCTCAATGATTCAGCTGTAGTTGTCTGTTTAGCCTCCCCTACTGGCATAAAACAGAACTGTGATTAATATATACGGTATATTTTACTGCATCCTAGGAAAAAGAAATGGTTTAAAGTTCTAGCATTTGAACATATGGTACTCTAGTACTAACCAATTCTGGATAATCTTAAAATAAACCTAATTTCAGAGTGACTCTCTTTTTCTATCACATGCCTAAAGTCTATATTACAACACAGGGCCAGATTCACAAAACTGTTTAGTGGAGTGTTTATTAATACTCTTTGATAATAATATTTTATATATATATATATATATATATATATATATATATATATATATATATATATATTTGGTAGATAGCAGGGGTTAAAGCCTCCTGAAGAAAAAAAAAAAAACATGTGAAATGCAGGTTGGTTTATTGTTTAATTGTTTTGTGTTTTGTTAATCAGTTTTGTTAATTGTTTTGAACAATGGGCCCCTGCACCTGGAGATTATTATTAAATTAGAACCGGGTGCAGGGGTAAAAGGACAGGCAGTCAGATTATCCGGGCTGCTGAGGAGAAGGAGGCAGAAAGGAGTTTCTGCTTCCTGGCAGTCGTGAATTAAAAAAAAGTAAGTGCTGTGTCAAACCTGTAAGGTAAAACGGGAAACAGCGTAGCTGTCCCGTGTTAGTCAGGGTGTTCATGTTAGTTAGTGCTCGTGCAGAGCTAGGCGTTTATTTTGTGTGTGTGTTGTTTGATTTTGGGTGACTTAAAACAAGTCCAGCGCTTAAAATCTTTAGTTGGGTCTATTTTTAAAAGGGCAACGAACCAGAGTGGGTGAAGTTCTTTTACATATGGTGGCAGCGTGTGTGGGTGCCCCTACGACCCAGTAAAATTGATTTTAAAGAACTGATCGAGAAGATCAATAGAAATACAGCCGCTCAAAAAGAGCAGACAAAGAGGTGGAGACAGGAGTTAGGACTACCGGAGCCCACAGAGCTATACCTGCTGCTCCAGAAGTGGGAGCAGGCTAGCGCAGTTTCAGCCCAGAGGGAGAAGCCGCCGCTGCCGGAGCCCAAGGGAGGAGCAAAGCCCAGAGAGGAGGACCAAGCCCAACTGCTCCCAGAGGGGGGAGCCACAGCCCAATGGGAGGAGCCGCTCCAGCCCAGAGGGGAAGAGCCGCCGCCGCCGGAGCCCAGAGGGGAAGAGCTGCAAGCCCAGAGGGGAGGAGGCGGTGCCCATACCCTCCACAGCCCCGGACCACCACCACCCCCGATTGCATTCCTGGACACCCTGTCGGTTGGTCTGGACCTCCTTTACTGAACCCAGAGCCCAGGAGTGGGTTCACCCCGCTCCTCCCGGACACTAAGACGCCGCTGCACTGCTCCCAGGCGCCGCCACGCCCCCCTGGTCACTGCCCTCCCCCTTGGTGACCGGACGCCACCACCCCAGCTGCAGACCTCTGCCCGCTGCTGCAGCCTCCAGTGCCCCGATTGTCGCCCGGTTCCTCACAAACTGTTGGGGTCCTCGTCAGGGGCGGTCCCTACCTGGCTGGGCCGGGGCGTGGATTGTCTAAATTGACATTTGTAACTCGGGTGGGTGGTTGTGTTTTAGGGAGGTGGCTGGAATGGCCAAAGTGTTACTTTTGGGAGGATGTGTGAGAGCAGGGAGGGGGTTAAAGCCTCCCTGAAGGAAAAAAAAAAAAAAAAAAAATGAAAATGCACAACTTTGTTTTATCCTGAAATACAAGAATCTGAAGCATGATTAAAGCACCACTCCATGGTCAGTGACAAGCTACATTATAATATCAATTCCAACTGCAGTAGATGACAAGAATAGTCACAAATAAATAACCTTATATTTCATTATATGTTGTTAAAATTAAACATTTATTTTTAAGCTTAAAAATCTTAAAATGCTGACTTGTTTGTTCTCAAGAGAGACTAAGCAATAGGGATTAGTCAAGTTACTAATAGGTTCAGTTTGTATACTGTAACCTTTTAAAGTATGGTATTTAGCCTGTTTTTATTAGTCCCTTAAAGGTGCTGTACCTTTATGAATCTAATGCTGTTTCAGCCAGGGCTTTGAGCCTACATGTCCCCTATAAATCAGGACAAGGATGGAAATAAAATGTTTCATTTGCATAACAGTCACTGCAACTTTTTTTTTTACCACTCAAGCTATGGTCATTGGTCATTCTGACAACACTTTTAAAGGCACATTGTTGTGTTACAGAAGTATTAATTTGCAGTACAGCTGCCACACAACTACATTGTTGTGTTACATAAGTATTAATTTGCAGTACAGCTGCCACACAACTACTCTATTCATGTTTAAACCATTAGATACAAATCGATTATACAACCCTGTGAGCCTTGTTGATAGTCAGTCATCTTTTACAAACTCTTTTTAAATGATCATAAGACACTTGGCTATAGTTCAATACACAACTCTCTTTATTCCATATGGCCAACACACATGATAGTTGTTACAGTGCAAAGCATTGATGATTGTTGCTAAACCTTCCTGCACAATTCTATACAGACTCCTGTAAAGTTATAGTTGTTGAAGAACCATGGGGTTCCGAATAAAGGTTCTGCGAGGAAAGCAGGTCCAAAGATTGCTGCTGAGCAGTTGAAACAACGAGAGGTAAACTATGAATGATCACCCCTTGAGTACTTATACTGATGTTGGGAACCATCAGACTGGTGTCTTCATTTGAGCTGGAACCGCTGTGAACGACAACGGCCTGCTTGTGCTTCAAATCTTGAGAAAGAGTGGAGATGATCGACGGTGTAGTTATGGAAGACGACACAGAAACACTGGGATTTCCTTCCACTTACCACTGTCACCACTGTCACTTCCGTTGCCCCTTCCTGAATCAGGGCATTGAGCCCTTCCAGGTCTGAGCAGGTTGTAATGAAGGTCTGGTTATTAGAGTCCAGGGCAGCTACTTGTGTGGTCTGAATCAGAGCCTGGTGGAGAGCGTCACCTGTACTGGGAGCAATATGGGTAAGAAGAACGGTCTGATGTTCCATTGGATTGACCTCATTGTGAGGCACCATGTGTTGCACAGGCGCCATCAAGTTGACTTGCTGAACCATCTGGCTGCCATTAACTCCATCCACTCTGCTTTGATCTGCAGAGTTTGTGATTGCAGAATCTTCCTTGGGTTGGTGTTGACTGTCGTCCACCGCAGCGTGCACAAAAGTGCTTTCCTGCCCGAGCTGGTGGCCGACGAGGATCTTCAGGTGGCCATCGCTGTAAGAAGACACCTGGTTCGACTGCAGGGGAACCTGGAGTTGATTCAATTGAGGTTGAGAACTCACCTGGTCCTCGTGATGCATCTGTATCTGCAGGACTGCCAGGGCGGTGTTCGATATCATGTGGGCATCCACGTGCTGTTTCCTGTGGCTTCTCAAAGAGTCTTCCCTCACAAAAGACGCCTCGCAAATATCGCTTTTGAATGACCGCTCTTCCTGGCATCAAGTTTAGCTTCGATAGCGGGAGCGTCCTGGCTTTGGGCAAACCTCCACTTTCCGTACCTTGCCTTGGCCCTTAGTTTTAACTTTGTTGGCATGGAACTTTTTCTCATGCATGATCAGGTTGCTCCGCTGTTTGGTGTCAAAGTTGCAGTACTCGCACTTGAAAGGTCGATCCTCGGAGTGGATCCTCTCGTGTACTTTCAGGGCTGTCTTGTTGGAGCAGGAGTAGCTGCATTTGAGACATGTCGGCTGCTCAGGCTGGTGCTCCCCTGGCATGCTGCCGAAGGAAGTCTTGTTCCTGCACTGGAAGTCACACTGTGTGCACTTGAATGCGTTTTCTGTGCTGTGTTTGAGCTGGATGTGGGATTTCAGGTTCCCCTTCATGGCACAGCAGTATTCACAGAACTCACACTTGTAAGGTTTCTCTCCGGAGTGGATACGCATGTGTCGCTTCAGGTCGGAGTTGATTTTGAATTTTGCTTCACAAAGATGGCATTGAAAAGGAGCATCTCCTGCAAATAAAAAAAAAAAAAAATTGACAGTATTTAGACAGAGAATACAATCACCGTTATGTAGAATTTGTATTGCTCAGTACCGGAACCAAACAGATAAAGCAGATGAGCAATACAATATCCTTATGAAGTAAGCTTGGTGATCAGGATACAGAGAGTTAGAATCACTTGCCAGTGTGGGAGCGGAGGTGCACAGTGAGTTGGCTGGAGTTGCGGCTGGCGTAGGGGCAGATCTGGCACTTAAAGGGGCGCTCGTCGTAGTGAATCCGAAGGTGCTTCTTGAGGCTGCTGCTGTCTGCTGCTGCATAGCTGCAATATTTACATTTGTGAGGCTTCTCCCCGGTGTGTGAGCGACTGTGCATCGTCAGCTTATCCTTTCGACTGAACAGCTTGCTGCATATATCACACTTGAATGGCTTCTCGCCTACATAAACAAAATCCAGATAAAACGTCAAGGCCTAAAACCATTAAAGACCGATGTCTGCTCCATGCAGGTGACTGAAAATGGTCTTATACCAATTTTGAACACTGTATGGGTATACTAGAACATTATTTGTTTTATTTATGGCACAACTTTCCATACTGAATTCGAATTACATATTGTTTTGTTAACTAATGTTCATTCTGCATTAAAAATAAAAAGTACATACCTGTGTGAGTTTTTAAATGTCTTTCCATGTCTTTTTGACCATATTGTGTTTTGAAGGAGCACCCTAAAACACACATACAATATAACAATTGAAATGTATGAAATTCCCCAAGCATGCCTACAATAAGGCTTTGTATGAGCCCATGCAGAAACTACAATTAAGGTGTGCAATTCACACACAAAATGTAGTGTATTCAGTAATTTTATCTTTAAAACCACAGATGGAAACAAGGCTCCCATTGCATAACAGTTTGATAAATTCTTGTTTTTTTCTGCAAGTTTAAAAAGACACCTGAGCTTGTTACCTATATATACATTGTGGCTAGTCAAGCCCATAGTAAAACCTAGGATGAAACTGCTATGCAAAAGGAGTTATTTCCATTCCTGAAGACACATTTAATGCTTCTCCCATAACTGCATAGCTTATACTTACGAAATCCTTTCTTAGATTTTACAGACAATATTCATTTAATAGCCTTGAAATTGATATCACAAGTATAGTGCAAATACAATATAACAGTTAACCACAGTACAATGGTCAGAATACAATACATTGTGATACAGGATGTGGAATAATCAAGTGATCTTAACTGACGCTGTACGGCAGAACTGGAGGGACATATTCCAACACAAAACCTGCATTCAGACAAACATCTGGTTTCACAGACCCACGTGAGCACTGATCTGGGACTACCTAATGTTGCCTTAGGTAATGTAGTCCAAGATTAGTGTAATCTGGGACTGGGAAAACATCCGTAAAAGTAAGATGCAAAGTGGGTTTGGTGCAAAGATGCAATAGAAGATTCCCTGTCAAACTGTTGACATTTTCTTTCATGAAGCCCCAGTTAGTGCAAGTCCTTTTTTACCATCAGGAATAAAACCCATACCTACCCTGGAAGCAGCAGCAGAGCCTCTTTGACAGCAGTGCAGGTCTGGTTTTTTTAGAAGATGCTTTTTGTGTTTTCACTTCAACCTTCTTATTGCCTCTGGGTACACATGACTGGTAACCTTCTTCAAAGACAAACTCTGAAGCGGCATCTATTTATTAAATAAATAAAAAAAAGTTGTTAACAGTTACTTCTGACCTGTTCTCTGATGCATATAACTCTGGCAAAATTAAACGACAGATTCTGTTAAAAATGCATTGTACATCCTAAAATAAGGAAACCTGCAGTTGATTCAACTGAGGTTGAGAATTTGTACTATTTACAAAGTGTAATAAGTCACCTCAAGACTGTTCCTGCTGAGGTCATCATAAAAATAGGTGATTTAGCTGTACCATAAAAAAATATATATATAAACATGAAAAGCAAAGCAGAAAAAATGATATTCTTAGCAGAAAACCATCTACCTCAATTTAGAAACGAGAAGGTGTCATGATATTCAATTTAGAAACAGTCCAGTTTAAAAATAATCTCAAATCAGGGCAGAATTAGAAACCTGCTTCATTACTGCTCAAAATGTTAATTAAATAAAAACGTTTTCATTTTTATTATCTAGACATATCTTTCAGACCAAGTCAAACCAAGCTGCCATTATACATTAAGTGGAATAACTCGCTGGTTAAGACTCAGGCAGGCACACACATACAGGCAGACAAACAGTACCTGAGACAGTCTCCACATTGCTAGGGGCAGGCGGGGCGGTTGGAGTCATTTGGCATCCATTTTGTTTGTGGGCAAGGAAGTCCTCAAAGTTATTGTACTGCTGCTTACAGATTCCACAGATGTGAATATCTGGACCAACCTCGACCAGAACTTGGGTTCCTCCAGAAACTGCAGATCAATTACAAATACAGCAGCAGTTATTCAAAGAGACATTTCATATATAAAAAAAAACCTGCAGAACTGGTTAAGGCGGGTCATGGTTCCCATTTGCCCCAATCCACTTGCATTTGCATTCACTGGCAGAACAGCCTATAAACTCTTAACTTAGGAGGCACACAGTCTCTTAACTATGGCTCCCAGCTACTGTACCTCAGTGTTTACCCTGTTGTTCTTTTTCACTTTGACCCTGATAAAGACCACGTATCCTGCCATTACCATATAATCTCCCGCTATACCTGACTCCACATATTGAGCACTGACAGCAACTCTCCCTATCACATGACGTCGTGACCTTAGTCTGCACTTTACTCAAAATGAAGTCAAACACACTACATTGATGTCTGTATTAGGAGGGGTGCCACTGCCAACACCAGTCGTGCAAATTGGGATCATTCAATATTTTACCAGTGCTGTGTTGTAAACAATTTATATTTAATCACTGTTCATAGATAGATGCGATTTAAAAACACACCATCGTTTGTTTGGCGACTATAGGATTACACTATAGAACGCACACAAGTTAAACCATGTCAAATTTGGTTCGTTTTGTCCATTAACTGGTAAAAACTGCAACAGCATACTGTAGTCACTTTCCAGCTGCTTTAAAAAAAATAAACTATAATTATTGTTTATTTTACCAACGGTATCGTTAGGTAACTTTTATTTGTCCTGCGCTATAAATTAGAAAACAAAAAACGATTAACTTTTACAACTGAAAATACCTACCAGCAGCATTAAACGATGCCATGTATCCGACACCACTAGCTCTGGCCCTACTCGTTTGCAAAACGTTAGAAAATATCATTTAATAGATAATTTAGTGTCCTAACTTCATCCTAATCCGTCCCGTTTTTGCATCCAGCCCCCTTCACTGTCGGAATTCATTTAAAGACAGAATCGTTTTACTGCTTTTCCACGACAGTGCCTCGCTTGTTTTCGGCAAACTGTTGAAGGTGCAGTTCTGCTTTCAAACGCCTGTGGGGACGGCGATAGAAGATGGTAATACTGATGTAATAGTGGTTACGTTTTAAGACAAAACGATACATTTTCCGGCGTGTTTATGGGAACTAGCAAAGAACACTGTGAAACGTGTGTTAAAACAAAACAATAAACACACTGTGTGTAATTGGTTCCAGGCGCCAATGGGATATGTAAACACATCGTACCTCAGAAGGAGATGTTATAATTGTAGTTGCTTTATTAATGTCGGGTCATTAAATTAACAATGCCGGGTACATGAGTGTGCCTAAAAACAAGTACAGTACTGCACGGACAGCATTGCAAAAAACAGTTCTTACCGTACTTTCTGAGTCTGTGCTAAAAGTAACCCAACAAACACTACATATTTGTTCCCGATACAATAATTATATGAATACCTTGCTTTCTTTTATTTAACATGGTTAAACCGAGCAGTTACGTGAACTGACAGCATGTAAAAAAAAGTTAAACTAAATTCCGAAACACATCGTTTTCACCTGCGACTGAATCCATTCCGTCCTGCTTAGAGCTGTAGTTTATTGTTTTAGACCCATCATTGCGCAGTGATCAGTTTCCACCAGTAGTGGCAGTACCGTTCAGTTAGCAGCATGTGTAAACCACACATACCAAAGGTCCATGGGTTAATGACAGAGATTTTGCAGCTAGCTGTAACTACACAAAACAAGTACTTATTATATCTCCATTTTTTTCAGATGTGATGTTAAACTGCCAGTAAAGCAGTCTATTTGGGAGTTCTTACTGGCTCAGACATTTAACTGTTTATCCCGAAATGTCGGTTTTTACGACTCCCATCCCCTCCGATGAAGGCGTCTCTTCAGCCACGCTGGGATGACTCACATAATGAATTGTTATCTTGAATCTGGGAGATTCTCATGTACAGAGACTATCTTTTAATTACTCGGTGAAAGCCATGTCTTTATCTTTGTTATATCAATGAGACAAGCTCAAGGGCCGACCAAGACACTTAGTAATTAGCCCTTACTAGGAAGACACCCGGAAGAAACAGACTAGATACTGACTTTAAGGGATCAAAATGGATGTTTGAACTCATCACCGGGGCTGTTCTCTCCCAAATGTGGGGTGCAGGGTAGTATTAGTGTTTCAAATAACACGTAGACAAGCTTGTAGGGGTGAGGGCTGAGTTAACTGAAAACGTGCATCCTGTGGTTGTCAGATTATTTCTCATCATGAAGCCCAGCAAGGATCTGCGGCTGTTAGCCAACAATAGAAATTACAATTATATCCAGTAGAGGGAGCTCCTGTCTAAATAATCTGATTGTGACTGTCACCAAATCTGCACAAAGAATTTGACATTTATTTATTTTGCATTGTATTTTTCTTACAAATCTACACCAATTATGTGATATATTGATACAGAGATGCCAGGTGCACAAGTCAACGAAATAAAAATAATAAAACCAAACTTGTCTTATTTAGAATTAAAAACAAAGGGTTTGTAATATAATTAGATGTTTTTTACATTTCCCATACATCTTTATACAAGATGGTCCAAGAAGTCCATTAACCCTATGAAAAAGCTGAGCAAACTGCAGTCTAATCTTTACCTAATGTTTATACTTAAAAGGATCACACAGAGTCTGTTATTTTGAAGAAAGATAAAGAGGGTGAAATAACCAGGACGCATGACTAATGAAAGTATATGCATGTTAAAAATAACCCTGTTATTTTCACACAGGAATCTCAGATTTAGTGTACACGGAAACAATGCCTGTGGGTGCTATGACTTTACCCCACTCTATTTAAGACAGAATTCACTACTGGCTGTCTCTGTTACTTACACAGTGTTTTGTATTGTGTGGCCCCATAGTTGAGTTAAAATAAAGAAACAGGTGACTGGTAAATATCTGTCTGGCGTTGTTTCTGATAAAAGTTATACTACTAAATATTAAATAAGTATAGCTTTTGGAAATCATGTAAACTGATTCCTACAGTAGCTCCTCTGACTAACGCACGACATGTTTTATTTGTTTTGTTGATGGTTAGTTATATATAAAGATGGTATCATACATTTTTCATGTTATACAGAGACAACTTCCAAATACTAACAATGTTATCGGTTCACAATCGTATTTTTTTTTTTTTAGCAATGTTGTGTTTAGACATTCAGGACCCAACAACGGACTGTAAAAATCATTACCTACAAAACGTAATGTTGGGGAAAAAAACTCAACAGGGATGAGTAAACTAAGCTTTTTATCCATCATCTGCTTAACCTTACAGTTGCTGGATATATTCCAATACAGCACACCATTTATCTCGTCTAAGTGCTTTCACTAATATGTCTTGACATTGGGACTTGGCCAGCTGTTTATAATCTTTCTACCACTGTTCCCAGGGTAATGGAAAAAGATCATACCGGTATCGTGCTTTTAGTAGTCTTTTCCAGGCTATAACATGGTACCAGCCTGCATCATGTTTTATCTACTGGTAATCAATCTAGTCGTGATATTTGTAATATAGCCTGGATCAAAACACGGAGGCCTTTTTCAGCAGTTTTAACAAGCATGCCACTCTCTGGTAACTGATTCATTATGTAATATAAAACAATTAAATCCTTCTTTAAATGAATAAATATGTTGCATCTGGGGGCTCAAATAAGTGGTTTCACTAGGTAAATACTGTACAGTAGCCTACTCAGACGGCCAAGCCGGGAGGAATCACAAGGGAATGGATGCAGTTCAGCACTTTCCTGTACTTTTATTTTGCCGACACAAAATAATCAAACATCTTGCAGTTTCCGACTTTTAAAGGGGAGCCACAGCTTTCCCTGACAGACTCAGACAAGCTATTTAGCAGCAGCGCTTCTGTCTTGCTCTCAGCAATCAGCACTTTTATCAGCACCTTCAGTTGCACTTATGTCAGCGTTTGAACAGCTCACTATACAAGCCTTTCCACCAGACGATCGTCTAAATGAGGGCTCCAGCCCTGCTTAATTTGTCAACTGAGGATCAATACACAGTGTGCCTTCATACAGGCTGCTTCCGACATATTCACAACACTTGCAATGATTAAACAGTCATACAATTCTTTATATTTTGGGAGCTAGCTTCTCAGGATTTCCTCCAGCCCATGCTACTTTGTTTACAGGCACCCCTTCACTCATTCTCGTTCACACCTTGAAGTATCTGAACCCTCCAAGGCTCATAGGCATTTTCATAATAATTATCATAGGCAGCCATATAACCTACCCACTGTAGAACAACATGTCGCATTAATAGCTTCTTAACACTTGCCTAGTGACTTTCTTACAGTGGCAGTAATTTGAAAAATGTCTTTCTTAAATGAATTCACAATATGGTAGTATTAGGTAAGCACTAAAAACGCATTGTTTCACTCTAGGTTTTGTATTTGTCTTGCTTGTTTAGCGTGCTTCACAACCCCACAAAACAGCCAGAGAAGCAGTCCCTATTTGCAACACACAAAAATGTATTGAATCAAGCTCTGTGTGCCAGTGCTTGCAGCATGTGTTTCTGCAATACCTGCAATTCTAACTAAATCACTATAAATCTTGTGACCAAAAACAAGACACACACTAATTGTGCACCTGCCTATAATACTCAAAATGTGCTGTGCCTACTGGACAATGCATTCAACTGATGCAATGTTCCTTCCCCCCACCAAACCTGGTACAATGACTGGCACAAAAATCAAGGTTTGCTTGCCCTCATATTTGTCACTTGCAGCTGTTGACACAACAAAAGAAGTGATCATCAAACCCTTTGTATTGACAGATGTCTTGGGCTTTGAGTGGCCTGGTCCCACATCCACAAGCTCGGCTGCAGGTACTGTCTTTGACAGTGAGTGACACGCTGCGGGATTTCTAGCGGCAGTTATTCAGTTGCTTGATTGCATCTGTAGCTCTGAAGCCTCCTGCTGCTGATTTGTGCATGGCAGCCTTGCCAGCCCCGATCTCTTCCCTGCTGAGGCAGCAAACGGTTGACAACACATTGAGCTGTTCCTTACCAGTGATTATTGTATGGGCTGGTTCATTACAGCAGCCTGCCTGTTCTTTTATTTCTTTCGCTTTCACGGTGCTGCTGAAGTAAAGAGCCGTTTCTTTTACATTGGCAAAGCTATTTAGTAAAAAAAAAAAAAAAACTGCAATAAATGATTAGGCTGTACAATGTTACGAGCTGCAGCCTACATCGATACAGTAATAGATCCAGGCTTCAGTGAACTACACCAGAAGAGGGGCTGTATGAATGGTCACTGCTATCTCTTTAATACTTATATCAATAAGGTCAGTAGGATTGTGGGCTATAGATTGTGGAGTAGTTATCTTGACAATGGTATTAATCAAACATTTCCTGTGTTTTTTATGGGTAAAGCAGTGATTTATCCCTGCGAAGGATGGCCAGTAAATATTAAGTGTGGACATCCTGCTGGCACCACCATGTGTTGTTTGGTTCTGAACTTTATCAATCAGTCCACAAACTGTCCGAGCAGAGCTAGAGGCAATCGCCATTACCACGACACCCACGCTTCGACCTTGACAGATACCTTACAGCCCAACACTGCAGGTGTATCCTGCTTAAAGTGATACCGAACTTTGTGTCTTTTTATATTAACCACCATTTCTGGTCATTGTCGGATATATTTTATGTTTAATTTAAATAAAACTTGCTTTTGGTGTTTGGTGCAATAGGGGGTTTTGGATGACAATTAAGACTTCAGAATTCTTTTTATTTTTTTTATTACTGTATTGATGTCAGTTCCTTTTGTTTACACTGGAGGGTACTGTTCCATTCCGAGACTCAAAACCTTCTCCTCTTGATGTACAAACAACAATAATCAAAAAGAAATGTTTTATGTACAAACTCCTAGTGAAATGAAATATTAATGCACCACCCTACCTGTACCATTAGTTGCTCAATTAGGCAGCATTTTAATGTCAAAACATGGTAAGACAATGTCAATCAGAACCCTATTAAAAAGTACTTAATCAAATCAAATCAAATGTGGAGCAATTACATACATTAAATCAAGTGCATTTCACTTAAACACAAAAGTAAAAAGCAAGCTGACTGTGCCTGGAAGGTTACAAATAGACCAACTACCATGATAATGCTGAATATGTATAAAATAATAATCATTTGGTCCTACTGTCTAAAGCCATTCCAATTCTATACCCTGCATGCCTTTATAACATCGAGGATTGATTATTGCAATGCTCTGTTCTCTGCTATTTCAAGTTGTGTTTTATCTCGATTGCAGCTTGTGCAAAATGTGGAAGCCACGATTTGTAAGGGAGGGATCTCTTGACGTTTTTAAAGTAAGATTAAAAACATATTTCTATAATTTAGCATATGTATTTTAAATTTTATCATCCTATTTTATACTACTTATTAAAAAAAATGTATACTACTTATTTTCGTCACTCCTTTTTAAAGTTTAAGACTTTTTTTTATTATTTTAATGGATGTAATTTAAATGGATATTTTATCATCTTATTGTTTACTATTTGTTTTGCATATTATTCATTTTTGTTATTTTTTTAATGTGTAAAGCACTTTGAGGCAATTTATCCTGAAAGGCGCTATATAAAAAATACAGATTGATTGATAGACTATGCCAGTGGACTCAAGTTCTTCAGTTGCATTCATTATAAGAACCAGGTGTGTACGTGTTAATAGGTTTAAACCTTTTGTAAGAAACAAGAAGAGGATGAATACCCCATGGCACAACTAAATGATGCTCAAATGTTTAAAAAAACACACACACTAATTGTTAATGTGGGTTGTAAAACAAAGTCTTACATATGGCAAACATCTGACATCTATTTGACAGAAATAGTAATTACAAGCCTTATGGACCCATTTTAATGCCTTTAGTAATCCTGCTGGCCAGAAAGAACCCACTACTTTTCACTTTGATCTAAAGTCAGCATGTCTAATTAGGCTGGAGCATTATGGATTACAATTTGACAAATCGAAACACTTAACGCTGTTCAGAACATCATTATACGAAAAAGAGTTGCTTCCAGTCAACGCGGCTTGCAAAGTTTAAAATGGCTGACGTAAAAGGCTTATTTTCTAAATAATGTGTGACTCCAGTCGACTGACTTTCTAGGAGTTTGCCTGCGGAAACTTCAAAAAACAAACAAACAAAAAAAAAAACCTGGGTTGTTTTTCATGTTTAATTTTGTCATTTGCCATCTCAAACAACGTCAGAGGCATACTAGGCCGGGGCTGTTTAAATAATTTCAAACTGATGTATAAAGCAGGCTCCCACTAGTATGGACTACACCGCTGTAGCCTCTACTCTCTACTCCACACATGAAACATTGATGCCAGTCTCTGCTCCCACTTGGTGCAAATGGTCCAAACACTTTTTGAATATTCTGGTTAGCGGATTCCCGGGACAGTTTGGAACAGTTCACTTGTTTTTATTTATTTATTGATTTGTGTGTTTGTTTGTTTGTTTAACTTACATGACAAGAGACGCATTGGAATAAGAGTTCAAAAAAACCTGAGCACCTTCAGATTGTCCCAGTGAAACTGAAGCCATAAAATGAGTTCACGTGCAGATAACCCTGTAATGTTTAGATAAGCCCGTCTCTCAGGTTAAACTGTAGATCCAGTATTCTAGACGAGACAAGGCAAGGACAGCTGACGTTTATGTTCCGTTCATATGCATCTGAGCCTCGGTACAGGCGCTAAAGCTGGGTACACAGTGTTCAGGGTTCTTGAAATGCATGCAAATCTTCAAAAAAACAGCCTTTGAAAAAAATAATTAATTAAGTAAACCTTTGTCAAAAGGGTCCAATGTCAAATGCAGAGAATAAGCATGGCAAACTGGAAAAGCAAGTCGAACTGCAAAATTGCTGTGCAAAAAATGTTGATATGCAGCAGGTTTGAGAGATGCTAAATTCAGCCAGCTGATCCTGGTGATGGAGTAGGGGGAGAGCACCATTGTGACACAGTGTGAAAGATACGCTATTGGAATCTAACTTCTTTCTATTCAGCAATTTGTTCTAAAGAAAGACACTGTGCCGCCTTCTCCATCTTTGTTCAGGTTTAGTTGGCAATATTGACATTGTGTCACGGAAGGCAATTCTTTTTAAAATATATATTACCTTATGAATGGCTGCTCAGTGTACTAGAGGTTTGTGTCTGTGTGCGAGTACCAGTGCAATAAATGAAGTTCTTGGGATTTGCAGCACTGTGCTCAGGTGTAAGAAAGTAACCTTCACCTTTCCATCAAATCACTATTTAATTTCACCAGGTGGGGATGTCCTGTCATGATTTTTGTTGTGAGTCATTATTCCCTTATGGTCGAGGTATTACTCAGGCTTGGAGGATGACTCCTACTAAAAATCCTTTCACCAGGCCATTTATATACAGTACATCAAGCAAGGTCAGAGACAAAAAAACAAAGGAAAAAATATTTTAACAGCATAAAAATTGCAAGAAACTATGCAAGACTAAGTTAATTGCGTCTCTCTCTCTCTCTCTCTAACTAAGTCATTTTCTTTTCTGAAGAGGTGTTGTGTTCTGTGTGCCGGCAGTTGCTGGATACAAATAGATATTTCAGCCATGCTATTCTTTCCAGAAGTAGTAGATCTCTGCTGGCAGAGGCAAAATAATACACCTTTTGCTGGAGGAGTCACACCAAACGTGACAGTGATGAACCTGTCATTCTTAGCAGTTTCTACATGAAAGACACACCCTGCTGGTTCCTGACTGGTCAGCTCCAAACCCACTAGGGTGAGTGAACGGAGAAAAATCAAAGCAATACCTTTCCAAACAAAGATAAAGCTAGAATGAGTGGAGAAGATCGCTTTGAACTCACACACTGTCACAAATTTGACAAATTCACTTCTGCTACTTTTTAATACATGTACAGCAATGGCCTGCTGGGATGCCTTGATGAGTTTTTGTAACTCTTGATACGAGATGCATATTTTTGCTTTTCTTTGTAGTCTCATGCTGTAGTCTAGACCTATCCATCTTCATTGGGAATGGCTGTTGTCATGTCTGCAAGTAGACTATAGGTCACCCCAGTGACAGGATGACATAAGGCTTCAGCTGCTTCACCATACAAAGACCAGTAGTGCTGCACCGATATCCCACATTTATGACCCACTTTGAGAAACTGGAGACGGCAGTGCCAGCCCTGTAACTGTTCTTTTAGATGTTCCATCAGTAAAGGGAAATCCCGCCCACAGAAGCATTCTCTGCAGTTTCTTTTTTGGCATTTGTCTGCTCGTGCAGGTTATATGCATGCAGAGATCAAACCAGGAAGGGAATCGTGTTCCCAAAATGTCCAGTTGATGAAACTTGGGACCTGTGAACTTATGACAAACTAGGTAGCAATAATGTAGGACTATATCTAATAAACCTGGTAGTTCCCTTGCTTACCATCTTCCAGTTCATGCTAGGCACCTTTTGCTCTGAAGTCTATGTTGTCACAACCAGCCCTCCTAGAACAATAGCAGCTGCTTACAGTTCCTTAATGGTGCTGAGCTGTCACAAGGCATCTCAGCAGGCTGCTATAGTGGACCAGCAGACATTTTAATTGCAGGGTGATTCGTAGGTTGTCAACAGTAATTATAATGTGATTCCATCTAATGGCATCAAAGGATGTTGGTAAAGAAAAAACTGCACTGTTATTGGAACCCTTACCAGCAGTTTAAACACAAAGGAAAGAATACTGTTGGGTTCAAAAGGAAGAGCGACAATATCGGTTGAACAAATCATACCTGAGGCACCGCTTGGGATTCCATTCAACTGCCAATTAAAAAGGATGAATTTACATTCAGCCACCTAGCTCACCACTTACCAGTTCAACCTTTTTGACCCTTTTCAATGAAAATCACTACGGATTAAATCATTGCTGGTCCTGGATAGAAAAGAAATAAAGCTGCATTTTCCAACTTGCCCAGTAACAATAAAGCACTGTATAATTAAGATAAAGGACTGCAGGCGTCTGTTTATGGGTTATATAGACACTCGCTGGCACACTCTCACTTCCACACGCACAGATATTCACTCATACACAGACATACGCAGTCCTATAACCTTCAAATCAGACATCGAGCAGCTTCATATTAGTAACTTTCACTTAATCCAACCGTTACAACAACACCTGCAGTAACGGGGTATTTAATCATAAAATCCAGCACCTGCCTTCATTCCTTGTGTGATTTGTATCATTCTCTATCACTGTTTCTGTGAGATCATTATTTTTCTAATGTACTTTTTCAACCACAAGGAATTCTTCTGAAAAGACTCCTAGAAATGCTCGCTCCTCACATTTGTTTCTCCTATACTGATCAGGTTGTGCAGCTAAGGCTGGCTTTGGCTGCGGGGAATCTTTTCATTATCTGAGATGTTTGTTGTTGTTGTTGCTGTCCTCCCACTGAGTAAATGACACAGACGAGAGACCTTTCTGTTGACTTGAGTATTTCTGAACAACTTCAGCTCCTGGTGAGAGACTAGCCTTCAATTAGGCCAAACTAGACGCTTCAAATAGAAACAAAACAGACACAAGCAGCATCGGAAGTGTCCCACACAAAGACGAATAAGATGTTATATAGTGTGTTAACATAGACGGGTATCGGGTTCAAAAATGTAATCAAACTGTTTGCAGTTATGTTTAAATCGTTTTGCAGGTAGTAATCCTTGTTGTGTATATACCTAACACCACATCATAATGTACAACAGGCCAGATTTATCATGGTCTTCACACCAAAATGCACTTTTCACTATTTTAAGTAAAATAAATATATTAATCTTACAAAACAACTCAATGAATTACATGACTCCAATGTGTGCCTGTATTGATTGGTACTAGTTATGTAACGTTTTTCTGTAAGTTTTATTTTTCAAGTAAGTGGCTAATTTACCATTGCTAAGAACAGTGTTATGACTTAGTGGAGACAATTTAATATATACGGAAACGTTGGGAAGTTGGCTCTTTTGAGCAAAAACTCCCCCTACCTTTTATCATGTTTGCATTTTTTCTGAGAGGTTATTATTGCACTGACTCAAATGCTGTGGGTTACTATTTTTAAGTCTGTGTTAAAATGCTTTTGATAGAGTTTAGGAGCTGCTCCTCAGTCAGCAGATCTATGTTACATAAACAAGATCAGTCTATAGAAGTAAGAGCCAGCGCTATCTACTTTGGGTCAAGTTTTTTTCTTTTGTTTGTTTTGCTGGCAAAACATATGTCTGTATCAGGCAACTTACACAGACATGGAAAAATACAATATCAGTCATTAACCTATTAACCATGGGGCTTTTAGTATGTGCAAACAATACCAAACAGGTAGATACAGCAGCAACTGTCTGAGTGCAAGTCAGTGTATGTTACCATGTGGAGAGGACTTCTAGTACAGCGGATGTGGTTATATTGTTTTTTAAACAGTGTAATATTAAAATAAAATCCATTTAAATAAGATTAAAGCAAATAACTAGCTGGGGGGTAATTAACAGGGTGGAAAGTTTAAGAAAAAAGCTACTTCATTTACCCTGTAGGCTGGTTCCTCCTCATAGATCCCACTCATCAGTTACAAACAGTGGAAATACCCCTTTAGAAAAGTTTCAAATCTCTGTCAGCAAAATGAAGCTGGGTCACCTTTGGTTCTTGGTAAACCTTGCATTCAGGAACAGCTGACTCATTTCCATTCTAGTTTTATTATTATTTATTTCTTAGCAGACGCCCTTATCCAGGGCGACTTACAATTGTTACAAGATTTCACATTATACAGATATCACATTATTTTTACATACAATTACCCATTTATACAGTTGGGTTTTTACTGGAGCAATCTAGGTAAAGTACCTTGCTCAAGGGTACAACAGCAGTGTCCCTAACTGGGGATTGAACCCACAACCCTCCGGTCAAGAGTCCAGAGCCCTAACCACTACTCCACACTGCTGCCCCTTTATGTAACATATGTGCTCTCTAAATGTATGTGGACAATGTTTCTCAATAAGAGCTTTCTCAGACCAGAATATTTTTTAAGTCTTCAGATAGTTTGCCATTTATAGCTTAAGTACAGTACCTCTGTATACCAGCACACTGTATAATCTGGCACAATTTTCCTGTCCCACTCCCAAGCGATGCTGGGTTAGACAGGTCTTACTGTGCACTGACAAACAGTAATCCACTATACACCTTCTGTAATATCATGATTTCCATTACATGAGAGTAGATATTAAAACTTAATCATGAGTCCAATATCATGCTATTCATGATATTGGACTCAGCTCTCACCAAGATAAGCACCAACTAAGACATAGCTTCTTTTACTGTAAACTAATGTGATACATCTGCGTTTCCTTCCATCTGATGATGTAGATATCCTTCTGTCTGGTGTTGGCTAAAGTGAAATGCTGACTCCAGGGATCAGCCTATTTTGCCTCCCTGGCGCATCAGTACACACAACGGCTGCAATGCTGGCTCCAGGGATCAACCACAGTGCGGTTTCCCTAGCGCATCAGCATGACAACCGTCTGGACTGAGCTGAGTAGGGTACTTCTCTGGGGTCTTCAAGTGGGCACCTTCCATACTTGGTGTTTTGTTGACTAGCCCACAACACCTTAAGAGGGCTCAAAGTGATTCTGGCGTCCCAGCATCACCCCCGTCTGTCTCCCACTCAACTCAGCCCAGCTTACTTACCTTCCTTTACATCGACATTGCTTTCTTTCTACGATGCTTGAGATCCCCAACCACAATCTTTTCGTCTCAACCAGAGCCAGTTGCTGCTCCTCTCCGCTGCTTCAGATGAATCCGATGTTTCTGAGAAACCAGGTTGTGCAGTGTGCCACAAATCCTCGACAACCAACCTCCACTGGGTAAACCTGGACTCTCCATCCTCGCTGTTCTGCTTCAGCAGCTAGTTGAGTGTACCGAAGTTTCTTCCTTTCATACGCCTCATCTACAGCATCCTCCCATGGCACTGTTAACTCTACCAGGCGAACAAGGCGTGCTGATCCAGACCACAAGACAATATCAGGTCGAAGGTTAGTGGTGGCAATCTCAGGTAGGAAAATAAGCCGTTGTCCAAACATCTGCCAGCATTTTCCAGTCTCTAGCAGCTTCCAGTTGTCCTAGATGAGTTTTAGTTTTAATACGTTTTCTTGATTAATACATTGCATAATTCTTGAAGCTGAAAGTCTTCTGCAGTGTTCCACACCTACAATAGAATATAATGAACCATCATTCAAGTACTTAAAAAGCAGCCAATCCCACTTCAAGGAAACTACCGGTAGCAAGAAACAATGTATACCTGGGTTTCCGATTTCGAAATCCTCTGTTAAACAGAGATTCCACAGCTAAACTCTTCACAGGTAAACCTTGTCCATGTTATAGTTCTGGAATTGGTCAATAGAGGGCGCATTGTATCACTTAAGAAGGCAACTCTTGCTTTTCAGCCATCTGGTACATCTCTGCAATGTCTCCCACCTCAAACACAACACTACAGCATCTCACCATGTATGGGCTCAGTTAATCTACAAGTAACAATGTGTCTTTGGGAATCAGGTTCTCATCGTTTTCAAGTGAGAGAGTCTATAATAATAATAATAATAAAAATATCATTAATAATATACATTTTTCTATTAAAGGAAAAAACAACAACAAAGCAATTATAGGAGGGTAGATAAGCAATCTTTCTGCTGTTCTCAGAATCGTTTTGTTGTTTGCTTATTTCAGGATATGTCTCACTATGGCAGTACTAGAAATTCACACTCAATATTGAATTTATCAAATAATACAGTATTTTTTTTTTTACTAGCTATTTATTTTGTCTACAGAACATGTGTAAAGCTTTGGCATCATACAGCCGACTGAGAGTTTATTAGCTGCACAGACGGTTCTTAAAAACATTCCACAATTAAACCACAACCCCCCCTAGCTTTTGATTATAAGAAAAAATACACAGTGGTGGTGTGTAGTCACTGTTTACTTTTTCACTGCTCTTTTTTTTTTTATATCATTGCACTTTGGAAACTGAAGGAACAGGAATAAAAGGATCCCTGTCAAATAATCTTATAATAATCTTAAAATGACGCTCTACCTAAAGTCTGTTTCTGTATTTTGTTTTGAATTTTGATTTAATAAAAAGACAGATTTGATTTATTAAATAAATATGTCAGTGACCTTTACCCTCCGTCACGGCCGTATATTCAACATTAGAGCTGTCAGCAACACGGCAAAGCTGACCATCTCGGCATATGAGAAATGTGCAAATACCTGCATTTCCCTCCACATTCTGATAGCATATAAGCGCTTCTGTAGGTATGCAAAAACATACATTCAGAGAGACAGGTAGACGGGTTGCCTCCATTAACCTCTGACAGTCTTAATAACTTGAGCTAAAGCAGGTCCTTAGCAAGCTTCAGCACTATTGGACAGTTCTCTAGACATAAGCAAAACTCTGAAATGACATTCAGAAAGATAATAAAACAGACAGAAGTATACATTCAATCACATGCGCTTGTCCTTGTGCTAAAGTAAGTAAGCGGTTCTCTAAATATATGCAGCACTCTAAAGTGTGGCATTCATATACCCACATCCACTATAAAGGTTTAGTATTCCTGTCACTAAAGGGCCCAAATGCCTTATACGTTATACAATGACTAAGCTTTGAGACTGTTCCTTGTGAAACATCAGTCATTTATTACATATTCTAGTTAACATCAATGAAAAGGAATGGACGGCTAAGGTAAGTAAACTGGGCTGGGTTGGGTGGGGTGAAGGGTGCTGGGACACCAGTATCCCTGTCGAGCCTTCCCCAGTCGACAAAACACAGAAGACAGGAGGTGCCCACCTGATGTCCCCTGTGAAGCACCACTCAGCCCATTCCAGACGGCTGTCATGCTGAGGCACTAGGGAGGCCTCACTTTGGTCGATCTTTGGAGCCAGCATTACTCTTCAGCCACTAACACTTTATTAACATAAAGTAAATAACAGTTACTTTCATATAATAAAAATCAGAACAGGCCTTGTCACAGCTGCACATACATGCGGCAGTGTTTGAAGCAGCTCTGAAGTAATTACAGAGGTCGGACAGTTTGAGAAGTTTGAAATCAAAATCAGGTGCAGATTAGTCTTTAACTAAATTAACTATTTAGTTTTTGCAGAGCATAAATATCGAGATCTACTATTGTTGGGACTTTCTGGTCCCTGCACAGTAGTTGTTGTAACTGTTTAATAACAGAACCCTGCTGCGCAAATTATTATGGGCAACTGAGAAATATATGGATGTCTTTTGCAAATAGGTGACATTTTCACAAAATAGTGTGCAACATTTCAGTTTTGCTGTCTGTTGGGTTTTATACATTCTTACTAAATGTTTCTGCAGTGCAAATGCTTGCAAATGCAATGAATGCATGTAGATCAGCTGAGCAAGAAGTTGCAGATGTACCATGCTCCTGATTGGTTGCACAGATTTTTATCTGCGCTAGGCAGATGTTATTATTTATTTATTTATTTATTAGCAGATGCCCTTATCAAGGGAGACTTGCAATTATTACAAAATATCACAATACAAAGTATCACATTACAAATTATCACATTAAAAAATATTACATTACAGAATATCACATTACAGGTAAGAGCAGTTATAAAGTACAATAAAATCTGTAGCAAATAAGATCAAATTCAAATAAGAGCAAAATAAAGAATAAAGTAAATAATTACATTTAACAGCGAGTTCAACTAAGAGCAGTTAACTTATATTTCACTGGGCGTGAGCTGGGGGGGGGAAGGATAAGGCAGAAGAAGCAGCAAGGAGCAGTTAGTAGGACAGAATGTGGTCACCGACTGGGGCCGACGCTGTCGACATCCCAGGGGTGGAGGACCCGGCAACCGGAAACAGGATAGAAAAGAGGTCACCGACTGGGGCCGACGCTGTCGACATCCCAGGGGCGGAGGACCCGGCCACCTGAAAACACATATGAGGGTTATGACTTGGAAAGCCGCCCCTCGGGAGGAGATGAGAGAGGTACCCAGCATCTGAGGCTTCTGTAAGGGGCGCCAGAAACCCCTGATTGGCCGAGACATCACGCTGCCTGGGACCTGAAAATAAGGACAAAGCATTGAGGTTAGTATAGGACTCGGCCCGAGTGACCACGTCCTGAAGAGAGGCAGAATAGAAGAGAGCCTCGAGTGAGATGAGCGGGAGCTGCGACAGAACAGAGTTTGGCCGGGGTCCGCTCTGACTCACGCGGTGAGAACCCCTGAAGGTAAGGGAGGCGGCCCTGGCCCTGAGGTCGGGAAGTGAGCCTCACTTGCCCCCAAAGGGATGGACCCCCGCACTTCACGAAAACTCCCACACCGTGAGACAAACAAGACAGCACATGCCAACGCATAAAACATACACAAAAGACCAGAATGACGAACAGGACGAACAGAGGGAGATTAGTAAATTTGTTAGTGGGATGTGACTATGTGTATACCTGCCGCTCAGTGGAGAGGAAAAAACCTTGTGGCAGGGCAGATTAGGGGAAAACCTCTGGCCCCCGGCGAACAGGTAGCCCCCACTCCGGCATGCTAGCGATTTTAAAATGGGCTGCAACTATATCGGAGGAGATGAATGAACGTAATAATCTACTGCGGAAGAGGACCAGCGGCCCATGGTCTTGATCAGACTGTGGTTGATGCTGGATCTTGCAGCGGAGGTAGCTGCACCTATGCGAAATGAATGGGGAGAATACAGCTGAGGAGGGAGGCCTGCTCTAGAAAGGAGGGTGGAGAGGTGGACTGATTAAGAGATCTTCGTCGCTGCAGGGAAGTTTGAAGCTGAAGAAACTGTGTATTCTGAGCTTCGAGGAAGCCAAGAAGGCTGTGAGTGATGTTGGCCCTCGCAGCAGAGGGGCTGTGCCTACGGAATGATTGGGGGGGGGCCCGCTGGAGGCAAGGTAGGTTGGAATCCAGTGACGAGTGATCCTAGGAGCGAGAGAAATCAATGAGGGGTGAAGTAGAGGAGGAGGCTTGCTCTGGAGGGTGGAAGGTGGGTTGAGAACCAGCGATGAGTGATGATAGGAGCGAGAGGAATCAATGAACCGAGGGTCCTGGGGGGGGTTCTTGCTGGGAAGATACCTTGATGATGAAAGGGGCAGATAGGGGACTCTACTTGACAGCTGAATGGACTAACCACGTTGAAATTGATCCCTCTTGGAGGTACGACCGAATGGTGAAGTAAATCAGAAGCAGAAGAAACTGCGAGTTCTGAACGTAATAATCTACTGCGGAAGAGGACCAGCGCCCATGGTCTTGATCAGACTGTGGTTGATGCTGGCTCGGCAGCAGGCGGTAGCTGCACCTATACTGAAATGAATGGAGAGAAATACAGCTGAGGAGGGAGGCCTGCTCTCGAAGGAGAGTGGAGAGGTTGGCTAATTAGAGATCTTCGTCGCTGCATGGAAGCTTAAAGCTGAAGGAACTGTGAATTCTGAGCTTCTGAGGAAGCCAAGAAGGCCGAGAAGCAGATGAGATACCTTGACGTTGAAAATAAGGGGCAGATAGGGGAATCTGCTTGACAGCTGAATTAACTGACCACGCTGAAATGGATCCGTCTGGAGGTACACGACTGAATGATGGAGTAAATTAGAACTGTGGATTCTGAGCTCCTAAGGAGACCGAAGAGGGCTCAGATGCAGATGATCTCCGTGGGTAGATCCTTGTATGGGGAGAAGTGGCGTTTCAGAAGAGTAGAATGAGCAAACTGAGAATGGTCATTGATGCGGACAGCGGAAGGTGAGGCAGAGGGAAGGCTCTTAAGAATCAGCTGTTAGGCAGATGGTCTCCATGAGGAGATCTTCGTGAGGGGACAAGCAAACTTTCCAAGAGTAGAGATGAGTGAAAGAGAATGTCTGTTGATATGGGCAGGCGGGAAGGTGCAGCGGGGGACTTTGAAGATTCCGCGAAGAGTCAGACAAACTACTGGTATGGAGAGAATGGTGGGAAGAAAAATCCCTAGCTGGACGATGAAAGCCATGATCTGGTTTGATTTGAAGGAATAGGATGAATCCGATTCTGGCACAGAACGTTTAAAACACTGACCAAGCTGTACAATATGAAGCTGTCGAAGGAGGGAGAGAGCTGCAGATATGAAATGCTGAGCAGATTGAAGGAGGTTACTGAGAGTATGATTCAGTCAAATGACAGCTGGTGAAGCTGGTGAATTTGGGGGGGGGGGGGTGGGTGGTGGGCACGCAGCAGACGGACCAGTCGACGGAACTTGAATACTAAAAAGTGGAGGCCGAAGGGGAGCTGGAACTGACAGTTGAGGTAGCAGCTGGAACTGAACGAACGTGTGTAAATCGACTGCTGGGGAAGCTCAGCACGCTTTGTGCTCCATTTACTGGAATGGAGGGCAGAGATGAGATGTTGACTATCCTATGTGTCAGTTATCACGGATCGATCTGCGGTCTGCTACTATCATGTCTGCTTGAAATGGAAAAAGGTGAACTCACTTTGAGAGACTGGGTTTCACATCTCCAGTTTCCAGTTATTCTCCTAGAGTGGAACTCCTTAACTCATAAACAAGACAGATTTCCAGTCTCACCGCGTCTCTCACCATGTATTAATGCTGTAATATTTGAGAGGATGTGTGGACATATAAATAGATTGCTGAGAAAGACAAGCACCTCGTATTTTTTTGATTAGAAGGATTAGCATTTAGCCTTGACTGCGGAATGCTTCCACGATCTGCGTATTGGAGGAAAGCGGAAGCGTTGGAAGATCTGGAGTAGTGCAGGTACAGATTTAGACTGAACTAAAAGCAACTTGCATGCTATAACAGTGAGTAGCTCTGAAGAGGGAGCAGAGATCTGCTGCAGTGAGGAGCAATTAACAGTAGAGGACGGGATCTGCTGGACGGTGCAGAGATCTGAGGAAGTAAACAAAGAAGTGCTGTCAATAATGAGCGGTGGTCTGCTGTAGAGAGAGAGAGAGAGAGAGAGAGAGAGATCTGCTGAAGCAGTGATCTGTTATTGTGAATGGTGGACTGCCATTGGTAGAGCGTGGTGGTCTGCTGCAGAACGCAGATATCTGCTGAAGCAGGGATCTGTAATAGTGAATGGTGGATTGCCATCGGTAGTGTGATGATCTGCTGTAGAGCACAGACATCTGCTGAATGCGGTGGATATTGGACTGTGAGTTAAAGTGATTTAGATGAAGCCAGAGATGGAGAATACATAGAGCTGAGGCCGCTGTAGAACCTAAGAGGATGAAGAATCCGCTGCTCTGAGGCTGTTGAAAAATCTATTGATTTGGTCAGCAGTCCGCCTCAAAGGGGCGGGGAGGGGGGTAAGAGTTGAAATTGAAGAATGTCATTTGATATAGATAGACAGAGGATGAGGCAGGAGGGGAACTCCCGAGAATCCATCCGGAGTGAGAACTTGCGGAATAGATAGAAAAGCTGTAGTGTCCGAGCTTTGCAGCGAAACCAAACTTGTTTAATGTATAGAGAGAAAGCTTGTGGTATTATACTGCCATCCAGAGGTTATGATTGGAATTACATCATTGACTTGAGTGAATCAGGGTAGAATCTATGAAGTTATTACGATTAAAATCCTTGTCTATGTAGAACAACATTTGCTTATTCCTTTAGATTTGAATAATAAATATTCTAGACATGTTTAGGACAGATAGTCATGAATATAAATAAGTTAACGCAATATTTAGATGTTATGGTTCGGTGCGTTGAATTGCCTCAGCCAGTTGTGAAAGTGCAGCAACAGGAAGCCGGAAGATTGCAGTGCTGAGGCGCAGAGCACGCAGAGCCTGTTGAAGCTGCCTGGTCACCATGACAACTTACCACTCCCCGCAGTCTCTCAATAAGGGCGTTGCCGTGGTAACCATAGTCTGTGAGGCGCCGGCGGAAAAGTTACAGTACAATAGTGTAGTTGGAGAATGTTGTGACCAGTCGAGTCACGAGCCGCCACTGGTTAAAAAATTGAGTTTAGAATGGGCTGGATACGTCTTTAAAAGGTTGAACGTAGCTGATGGAGGTCCAGGGCAGGATCTTCTGATGAAACGGTAATTGTGCTGGCTCAGTGGGAGCGGGGGGAGGGGCGTCTGATTGCAAGCGAGGAGTAAAGAAGGATTAAGCCGACAAAACTTCGTGGTAGAATTAAATAGAGCTAAGGTAAGGCAATCGCAGACAACGGGAATGACGATGTCATGTCGAAGGAGCTTGGAAGTTTAACGGAGGACCAGACTTTCTGATAAAGTTGCAGACAAGTTGAGTAATGAAGCTGCGCTTTGGACGGCTATGATGCCGAGGTGGAGACCGGATGAAACAGGAAAGAGTAACGTTGGAGCTCTTGGAGCCGAAAAGAGAAGCTGAATGAAAAGAAAGATCACCTGAGCAGGTAAGAAAATGATTGATAATATCTTGGCAGCGATGTGCGGAGAAACGACCTGCGTGGAGCGAGGCAAACGAAGTTTAGATATTAGCGGTGAAGCACGAAACAGCGGCGTCTGAGCGTTTGCTACAAAAAAAACGAAACACTAGACAGAAAAGGTGCAGGTGATCAGGTCTTAAATAGTAAATAGATACTAATTAACGGGAGATTAGAAAATTGAAAGATTAGAAGATTAGCGGCCCCCCCAGCTCCACGCCCCCCGAACCTCGCAAGCTAACATTAAAAATATTTGCTTATAGGAGTAAAGTCCAGTAAGAGCATGTAGTAAGTACAATAAATGGATGAGAATGATTTCAAATAAGCACAATTACAAAAACGTGAATCCAGATACCTGTAAGAGTAAAATCAAACACAAGATACAGGAAGTAGTTATAATTAAGAGCAGTAGTAGAATATGGCAAGGTATGGAGCAGTTCAGTGCAAGTACAAGCTGATGCAAATACTGGTACAATTGGGTGCCATATAGTCCAATATAGTCGAGAGTTGTGAGGTTTACATATGCTGTCTGAACAGGTGTGTCTTGAGGAGGCGCCGGAAGGTGGTCAGGGACTGAGCAGTCCTGACATCCAAGGGTAGGTCGTTCCACCACTGAGGGGCGAGGGAGGAAAAGCAGCGGGCTCTGGAAGCGGGGGAGTGGAGGGGCGTACAGCTAATCTGAGTGGAGGGGCGAGAGGGGGTGTAGGGAGAAATGATAGTCTGGAGATGGGAGGTAGCATGTTCTTTTAGTGCCAGTATACTCCAGAACACAGAAAGTGGAGAAGCTACCGTTTGGAGAGCTATTGTTAAGTGCGTAATACATGTGGATTGCTGATGTCCTATTTACCTTGTTGACTTCTTTCTTACACAACTCATAAACTTGTAAATAAACGACACTGTCCATGCCCTGTATGTACTGATATTGTGCGCAGTGTTGGGCACGTTACGTTACTGAATAAAAGGAACTTATTACTCATTACTAATGTATTCAGAAAAAAAGTAGTGCGTTATATTACTCGTTATATTACTCGCTATATTATGCCTCTCGTTATATTTCTTTCTCTTGTCTTGCGAAACAGTTGTTTACTATTTAACTGTATGTCTGGTAATTCATGTATTCATTGTGTCAACAGGTTTATTTTAATGTTTTCAGTATAACAAACTCTAAATAATTGACTGGATGTAGCACATAGTAAATTGTAATCATTATAATACATTGCGCAAGTCATTAGGAGTGAAAATAAAAAAAAAAACTGAAGTTACATAAAGGCTTTTTGTAAGAGAATAGCTAGCGTTAATTGGGAAAAATTGACACAATGTATATAAAACATGTGTTAGATAAATGATTTAACGTAATATGCACGTGTATTTTGTAAATACATACTTATGCATCAATTATACTGCAGTATTTTTCGCATGACTCCAATTTGAGTTCTTCAAAGCGTGCATTCAGTCAATCTGTTTTGAACGTTTTGTTTATTATACATCTAAACAGTCCTTGTATAGCATCAAAAGGAGCTTAGGATACCGAAGAAGAAGCTGTTTATATACCTGTCGGAATCTCTGGTACGCCTTTATTAAACTCTGTACTCAAGCCAATTAATCCTGATTGTGCAGTTAGCAATTACGTCTTTAGGGACGGCTGTAAACCGAGTTGTTAGTGTTTCCGAGTTGACTGCGAGTGGTGCTGACTGTAAATACAATAAAGAGCCGTTCACATGTATGCTTACAACTGAACTGAAATGTACTTTGGCTTAAAAAAAAAGAAAAAAACACCAATGTAGGTGTATAACAGAGAAAAGGTAACGAGATGAGCTTAATTACCTGGCGCTGGTTGTGCTGTAAATGCACACACTATGGTGATTGAGCATATAGTAAAGACTTCTTAAACAGAACAAATGTACAGCCTGAGGGTCTACTTTCTCACAATATGTTTACCCTGTCCAGTCATTAATTCCAATGGACTGTGTATATTTATTTGAGAGATTAAGAGAGAGAGAGAGAGAGAACCAAAATGTTCATCATTAATACAATTTGCTTTTATTTCCAAGACCAGAGCTAACACATCAATCGGACGGCTGTTGCTAATGAGATACTGGGTAATATTATGAGTAGTAGGCTTGCTATCTATTGGTAGGTGATGGTTTTAGGAGTAAGCATTGATACTTCATTAATTAACCTTCACATTCTATGTAGATATGCTCATCGAGGTGCAGTTAATTAAACCAAGGCCATTCCAAGGGCTGACAAGATGAAACACAACAATGGTGAGCTGGTACCGCTCTGGGCTCAGGTGGCAGATTGCCAAAAGAGCAATAGAATGCCGCCAAATCAGCCAATAAAAAAAATAGTCTTGTTCATGTTAAATTGTACACTGTTTATGTGTATTACATCCTTGCATAGTCTTTGCTGCACTCTTGTTTATAGGAAAGCAGACCTTATTTGTTGTTGTTTGCATTTCCCAAAGGTAGTTTTAGCTATAGGGCTTCTTATGCCCTTGCATCCTGCTTGCCAATCACATTGTGGGCAAAGCAGATCAACTCCCCAGAGGTTTTAAATGACAGCTCTCTTCTCAGAACAGGCCAGCACCCATGCTTCTAGCCACACCCTGTTCTGAACACCATTCTCGATGAGAAAGTGGTTCCAACCACTGCCCTCCTCAAGCAGGCTGAGCAAGCACACAAGGCTCCAAAGAGACAAAGACATCAAGGTGCTGAGAGTCCAAACCCTAAAGTTCTTTTTAAAAGCTGTATAGAAGAAACCTTGTTGAGTGACAGAGAACCAATGTGAAGTAAATAAAAACAGAGAAGGCTTAATATTGTATTAATGCTATTTTATTTAAAAAATGGTATGTAAAAAATGGACTATAGAGCACAATTTTTTTCGCAGATATTGAATATTTACATAGAAAAATAAAATATTCTGAAAATGGATCCCTAACAGCAAGGGAATGGGATGCATATAGTTTAAATGTCTGCAGTGCAAAACTGCAGCCTTCTAGAATCTAAATGTCAGGGGCAAATGATGATAGTAATAGTGATATTAGAAAAGCTGTAGCTCTCTGCGGACCATGCCAGAGTTCAAATACTCCTTGAGCCTGAGAAATTACAGTAAGGCTGTATCCTCCCCAGAGATATCAAAAGGTCTTACGGTTGTACATGAAACATGACCCACCTTATATATGTCTTATTTACAAACACATACCATTCTCTTCCTGATGAAAGCATGTCAGAAGTGTTTTGAAAGCAATATTACAGCTCTACAGTATTTTATCGAAACAGGCTATTCTTTCAGCCATCCGCTTCTTTTCAATCTGCATGCCCGTCATGCAGCCACCTCAGAGCTACAGCGTCGGAGGACCACGCAGCTCTAGGCAACTTACAGACAGGCCCACAGGTGCCTGGCCAGTCTACAGGGGTTGCTGGTGCACGATGAGCCGAGGACACCCTGGCCGACCTAAGCCCTCCCCACCGGGGCGGTGCTCTGCCAATTGTGCGCTGCCCCCTGGGAACTCCCGTCCACGGTCGGCAGTGGAATAGCCTGGACTCAAAGTGCCTTTTACCGGATGTGCCACTCGGGAGCCCCCAGATGTGTGCTTATTTTTACTGCCTTGGTGTTGAAGTTTATCTTAAAGCTCCAACAGCATCTCACGACTACCCCAGACCACTGGTGGACTGAAGCAGAACATTTGGAGAGGTTGGAGGTTCAGGCTGCTGTGAAATTGATTATGATGACGATCAATGGTAGTGATATAGCATTTGAATTTGTCTGGCTCCACAGAGTCTCCTCTACTTGTGTGTCTCGTTCTTTCGTACCAGGTTGTGAAGGTACCTCACTGGGGGTAGAAAGCATCCCTGAATCGATTGCTTCTGGCAGGAGAATCTTCTTAGTAATGAGACAATTGTATTTCTATTGGGGGGGATTGCATGCAGGACATGTGCTGCCAATGCTTACAGCAGCCATGCATCACTGATAATTGAGAGAGAGAGAGAGAGAGAGAGAGAGAGAGAGAGAGAGAGACGGGGAGTGAGAGAGAAAGAGAAAATGTAAATTGTAAATATGGAAAGGGGTGGGGATTGGTAATGAGGGTGTGTGCATAGGGGGAGGGAGGGGCAAAAGGAAGGGGGGAACAGGGGGTTATCTGTTTGTATTGTCTCTATTGATGTTTGTTGTTTAAGAGGGAGAGAGAGAGTGAGGGTGGAGGGGGCACTGGTGGGCATGAGTAACCAAGTACCTATCTGATGTACTTCTTTCTAGGGCATTGCAGCCAGGTTTTAGAAATACTAAAAGAAACTTCAGTATTAAAAAGCTTAAAAATATATTTCTGAGGTTAAATTATAAGAAAGTAATATCTTGAACAGGTTGACTAATGCCTTCATCGGTAAAGTGGAGTGTATGATTGATTGTTTGAAGCTTTTTTTAAAACAGTGAAGTCTCAAAGGACTTCATATCGTCTCGTACAGAAACTATTCTGTTTTTTTTCTTAATTATCACTTATCCTAAAATATATGTTTTTTTTTTTTGTAAAGGTGGACACGATGTTAGTCCAAGATGCATTAATTGCGCTAATTTCAGCTGCAGGTCAAACTACAGACGTGCTCAAATATGTTGGTACCCTCACAGCTCATTGAAATAATGCTTCATTCCTCCTGAAAAGTGATGAAATTAAAAGCTATTTTATCTTGTATACTTGCATGCCTTTGGTATGTCATAGAATAAAGCAAAGAAGCTGTAAAAAGAGTTGAATTATTGCTTATTCTACAAAGATATTCTAAAATGGCCTGGACACATTTGTTGGTACCCCTTAGAAAAGATAATAAATAATTGGATTATAGTGATATTTCAAACTAATTAGTTTCTTTAATTAGTATCACACATGTCTCCAATCTTGTAATCAGTCATTCAGCCTATTTAAATGGAGAAAAGTAGTCACTGTGCTGTTTGGTATCATTGTGTGCACCACACTGAACATGGACCAGAGAAAGCAAAGGAGAGAGTTGTCTGAGGAGATCAGAAAGAAAATAATAGACAAGCATGGTAAAGGTAAAGGCTACAAGACCATCTCAAAGCAGCTTGATGTTCCTGTGACAACAGTTGCAAATATTATTAAAGTTTAAGGTCCATGGAACTGTAGCCAACCTCCCCTGCGGCGGCCGCAGAGGAAAATCGACCCCAGATTGAACAGAAGGATAGTGCGAATGGTAGAAAAAGAACCAAGGATAACTGCCAAAGAGATACAAGCTGAACTCCAAGGTGAAGGTACGTCAGTTTCTGAGCGCACCATCCGTCACTTTTTGAGCGAAAGTGGGCTCCATGGAAGAAGACCCAGGAGGACTCCACTTTGACAGAAAAACATAAAAAAAGCCAGACTGGAATTTGCTAAAATGCATATTGACAAGCCACAATCCTTCTGGGAGAATGTCCTTTGGACAGATGAGTCAAAACTGGAGCTTTTTGGCAATTCACATCAGCTCTATGTTCACAGACGAAAAAAATGAAGCTTTCAAAGAAAAGAACACCATACCTACAGTGAAACATGGAGGAGGCTCGGTTATGTTTTGGGGCTGCTTTGCTGCGCCTGGCACAGGGTGCCTTGAATCTGTGCAGGGCACAATGAAATCTCAAGACTATCAAGGCATTCTGGAGCGAAAACGTACTGCCCAGTGTCAGAAAGCTCTGTCTCAGTCGCAGGTCATGGGTCCTCCAACAGGATAATGACCCAAAACACACAGCTAAAAGCACCCAAGAATGGATAAGAACAAAACATTGGACTATTCTGAAGTGGCCTTCTATGAGTCCTGATCTGAATCCTATCGAACATCTATGGAAAGAGCTGAAACTTGCAGTCTGGAGAAGGCACCCATCAAACCTGAGACAGCTGGAGCAGTTTGCTCAGGAAGAGTGGGCCAAACTACCTGTTAACAGGTGCAGAAGTCTCATTGAGAGCTACAGAAAACGTTTGATTGCAGTGATTGCCTCTAAAGGTTGTGCAACAAAATATTAGGTTAGCGGTCCCATCATTTTTGTCCATGCCATTTTCATTTGTTTTATTATTTACAATATTATGTTGAATAAAAAATCAAAAGCCAAGTCTGATTTCTATTAAATATGGAATAAACAATGGTGGATGCCAATTACTTTTGTCAGTTTCAAGTTATTTCAGAGAAAATTGTGCATTCTTCGTTTTTTGTGGAGGGGTACCAACAAATTTGAGCACGTCTGTATTTGATTCAAGAAAGTGATTAAAGTTAATTTGACTTTTGAAGACAACTTTCAATTTTGAAGTTCAGCAATTTTACTAAATTGCTTTGTAAGCCACATGAAGTGTTAATGTGATTGATATTTAAAACAAATGCCACGCAGCTGCCAGTTTCTAAGGAACTAGTCTTCTGTCTTTTCTATTCGCCTTTCATCATAAGGATCCCAAAGCGCTTCACACGCCAAAAAATTGAACAATTAAACCATTAAATTAAAAACAGTCTAATACAGAATTTGATAAGACAGAAATTAAAAAAAAGAAGTTTTAATTGTAAAATTAGAACAACTAACATATGAAGCCAGTTTGTAGAAACAGAACAATTAAAAACAGTCTATTAAAAAAAAATATATATAATATAATATATAATATAATATAATATATATATATATATATATATATATATATATATATATATATATATATATATATATATATATATAATTTTATTTTTTACCATAATTTTGGAAATAGGTACTGTATATAAGTTGCCTGAAATATGGTATGGAAATTATATGTATTTCAAAATTATTAGCAATATATGACATTGGCCCATCTGATACATTAATATAGCCTGCATTTTGACATGATTATCTTCCTGTATATACTTAAAAAATATGTTGCAATATTGGCACATTTAATGAACATAATGTAAACAGTAAACAAAGAAAATACTAACCTGGCCTTGCAAAAAAAATACAAATAAAATAAAATACAGAGAATAGTTGATTTTAAGCTGAACAATAGGGGTGAGCAACTGTAATTTCTGTCCTTAGATGCTGAGGTGGCAGACCAACCAAATCACCTCACTTAAGAAACCTCACTTTTTTTAGACGGGACAAGTTAGCTGGCATAAAAACACACACATAATGTAGATGATTTCAAGTTCTGTATCAATTCCCTGTTACTGCTTCCTGCAAACTGCCAAAGTGTAAGCCATTGAATTTCTTACAACTGCAGTGCCATCAGCCCCACACTCTATGAGAGAGCTCAGAAGGAGAGTGACAGGTCAAGGAATAAAAACAAGTGCTTATATGGTCAAACCTGACCCCTGGAACGACACTATTATGACTCCTGAATAGCCTAGCACTGCAGTCGGCGGTTGCTAGGTGGAGAAACATTATCATGGAGCTCCGCAATCATTTATCCACTAGCTTGCAGAGCCGTCTTGTAGTCCTGACAGGGAGCTGCAGTACTTTATCAGCCTGCCTGTAAATCAGCTGTGTGTGGGTGCAGACGGCAACAGTGTTTGATCTCTTTCAGACACTGTAATAATCTGCTTCTCTCTGATTGATTCCTTCACATAACAACACGCATTACAGCGGAGACTGGAGTACCATCTGTTTATCTTTGTTGGTCATCATCACCGAGAGGCATGGAGTGCAGAGAAATGTGCCTAATAATATAGATGTGGGGAGCTTAAAACTGAAAGCTAACAGGTATTAAGTACCACAGAAGAACCATTTCTAGGCACTTTGTCTGTGCCATGGTGCCAGCTGTTAAATGCACTCTACAGAACATGGTCTTTAACTCAATAGAGAGACTCAAAAGATTAAATACAAGGTCCCAGTGGATTTCACAAACAGGTTTTCTCACGCATCGTTTAAACAATGGAGGTTGCTGGAAGAAATGAGGAAAAATATATCCCCATTTTTTTTTTTTATTCCTTGTTTGAATCTCTTTTTGCAGAATTACCATATGATGTTATTATTATTATTATTATTTATTTCTTAGCAGACGCCCTTATCCAGGGCGACTTACAATCGCAAGCAAATACAAATACATTCAAGTGTTACAATACAAGTCATACAATAAGAGCAAGAAATACAATAATTTTTTCAAGTGTGACAAACCACAATTCAATAATACAGCAGATAATAGTGAAAGTTACATCAGGATATGATTAAATAGTGATAGTTACATCAGGATATGATTAAGTACAAAATACTACAGGTTAGACACTTGGCAGATTACAGTATTCTGAAGCATAGGATTAAATGTAGTAAAATAGGGGGCAGATAAGAGCAAAATAAAGCATATTTAAATGAAGGGTGATAGTGTCCCAGGATACAACAGAGGAGTTCTACAGGTGCTGTTTGAAGAGGTGAGTCTTAAGGAGGCGCCGAATGTGGTCAGGGACTGGGCAGTCCTGACATCTGTAGGAAGGTCGTTCCACCACTGCGGAGCAAGGGTGGAGAAGGAGCGGGCTCGGGAGGCAGGGGAGCGTAGCGGAGGTAGAGCCAGTCTTCTAGTGCAGGCGGAGCGGAGAGGTCGAGGGGGGGTGTAGGGAGAGATGAGGGTCTGGAGGTAGCTGGGTGCAGTCTGGTCAAGGCATCTGTAGGCTAGTACAAGAGTCTTGAACTGGATGCGGCGGTGATCGGGGAGCCAGTGGAGTGAGCGGAGTAGTGGAGTAAGCGTGGGCGAAGCGGGCAGAGAGAACACCAGGCGGGCAGCAGAGTTCTGGATGAGCTGGAGCGGACGGGTGGCGGACGCAGGGAGGCCAGCCAGGAGGGAGTTGCAGTAGTCTAGGCGGGAGAGTACCAGGGCCTGGACCAGGAGCTGGGTAGCATAGTTGGTGAGGAAGGGTCGGATTCTTCGGATGTTGCTCAGGAAGAATCGGCAGGTGCGTGCTAGAGTGGAGATGTGCTGGGAATAAGAGAGGCAGGGGTCCAGGGTGACTCCAAGGTTCTTAGCGGAGGAAGAGGGAGAGAGTGTGGTAGATTCCAGAGGAACAGAGATAGAGATCAGAGGAGAGGGAGGAGGAGGGAAAGAAAAGGAGGTCAGATTTAGAGAGGTTGAGTTTGAGGTGATGCGAGTGCATCCAGGAGGAAATAGCAGACAGACAGGTAGAGATACGGGAGGAGATGGTGGAGTCAGAGGTGGGGAAGGAGAGAAAATCTGAGCATCATCAGCATAGAAATGGTATGAGAAACCATAGGATGCGATGAGGGGCCCAGGAGCGGGTGTAGAGAGAGAACAGGAGAGGACCCAAGACTGACCCTTGGGGACTCCAGTTAAGAGAGGGTGAGGTGTGGAGGTTGCTCCACGCCAGGTTACCTGGTAAGTGCAGTTGGAGAGGTAGGAGGAGAACCAGGCCAGAGCAGTGCCAGAGATCCCCAGGTCAGCAAGAGATGATAGTAGAATAGAGTGATCAACAGTGTCAAAGGCAGCAGAGGGTCGAGGAGAATTAGGACAGAGGAGAGAGAGGCAGCTCGGGCACACTTAAGTGAGTTGGTGACAGACAGGAGGGCGGTTTCAGTGGAGTGAGCAGAGCGGAAGCCAGATTGGAGAGGGTCAAGCAGAGAGGGTTGGACAGGAAAGCAGAGAGCTGGCGGTGTACAGTCCGGCGAGGGGTTTTGGAGAGGAAGGGTAGGAGGGAGACAGGACGGTAGCTCTGGAGGGAGGTGGGGTCGAGGGTAGGTTTCTTGAGGAGGGGAGTGATAGAGGCTTTTTGAAGGCAGAGGAAAGATGCCAGAAAGTAGAGAGGTGTTGAGGAGTGAGGAGATGAAGGGGAGTAGAGCAGGAGCAGCAGCTTGAAAGAGGTGAGTGGGGAGGGGTCCAAGGCACACGTGGTGGGTTTGTGACCCTGGAGCAGGGAGGAGAGGTCAGAGTCTGAGAGGGGCAAGAAGGTGGAGAGGGAGGGCGAGTTAGTAGGGGATGTAGTGGGTGTAGGGGTTGGAGCAGGAGGGGTGCGGGGAGGGGAGGTGTTAAAGAGTTTGCGGATATCTGAGATTTTAGAAGAGAAGAAGGAGGCAAAGTCGTCAGGGGAGATAGAGGAGGGAGGAGGAGGGGGGAGGGTTTAGGAGGGAGGAGAAGGTAGAGAATAGTTTACGTGGGTTGTTAGTGGAGGCTTCGATTACAGATTGGAAATAAGCACATTTAGCAGAGGAGAGAGTAGAGGAGAAGGAGGAGAGAGAGTGCGGTGAGGTCTAGGGCAGCAGGGAGTTTGGTTCTCTTCCATTTCTTTTCAGCAGATCGCAGTGTGATTCTTGCCGAGCGGGCGCAGAGGAGAGCCAGGGATGGGAGGGAGGGGCGAGCAGGTCGGGAGGTGAGGGGACAGAGGAGTCGAGGGAGGAGGTGAGTGAGGAGAAGAGGTGGAGGTAGCAGAGTCTACGGAGAGTTGTGAAAAGGAGTCGATGGGAGGGAGGTGAGAGAGAGCAGTGGAGGCAAGGACAGAGGGGAGAGAGGCGGAGGTTACGGCGAGAGGTGACAGTGGGGGTAGGAGGAGCAGGGAGAGGGGGGAGAGACAGAGAAAAAGAGATGAAATAGTGATCAGAGAGGTCCAGGGGGGTGACAGAGAGGTGTAACACAGACAGTCTGCAAAGTTAACATCACCAGACTCCCTGCTGCAGGGTATGCTTAATGGAGAGTCAGCCGATCACAAAAAGGGACACTGAACTAAGACTGCTATGGAACTGAATGTGAAGTGACCTTCAGGGGCTGTTTGGGACTGGTGAGCTGGCATCAGAAGGGGTGGGATCAAGGGGCGCTATAAAAGCAGCAGGGTGCCCTCACCACGAGGAAGCATCAGAAGTAAGTGAAAAGATTGGTTAGCATTGTATAGAGCTCGTGTACACCGTTGTTTTGCGTGGTCGAGGCCCAAGTGCATTCAGAAGCCTGTAACAGCTAAGAACAGCCCCTTCTATTCTGTTTAAAGGGACTGCCAGCTGCTATGGCATGTTTGGTCGGCACCCAGCAATTGTACAACAAATAAACTGTGAATTCAGAAACTGTAACATCGTCTCTCTGGTCTCCTTTATTGCTAAGGCATTACAGTGATTTACTGTGTTATAGTACTGAGTTATAATGAGTCAATTTTAATAGTTACCCACCCTTACTGTTTTGTTTACAATTGTTCTAAATGGTTCTAAAATCTTTTGCTCAAACATTAAGATTATTTTTTTTATATATATATTTTTTACAGGCTGGTACTTAAGGAAACAAAATCTATTACAATATTAAATGATTTTTTTCAATATATTCCCAGTATATATCAATATATTTTGTTTCTGTGTTGTTTTGTCCTGTGGTTCCTGGCTACTGAGTAAATAGATCAGCTTTGACTCTCCCCAGAAATAAGGATACAAGTCTCTTGTTCCTAAATCCAATTTTGCATCCTTGTTTTTTTTCTTTTATTTTTCGTATTGCAAAATAACATAATAGTGTAGCTTTAAAAAAACATATATAGCGAGATTGTAAAATGAAAGCTACCAGGTACATTCCTTCAGACAGTGCTTTGAGCAGATGGGTGGTTTGTTTATTTATTTAGAGTCAAATTTCATTTATCGTTTTCATGACACTCATCCTGTATTGCTTCTTCTACAAATTACATTTGTTTCCAAACCATATCAAATATATATATATATATATATATATATATATATATATATATATATATATATATATATATATATTGCCTAGTAGACAACAGTTCTAACAAAACAAAATACATAGTAAATACTCCAGAAATAAATATTTATTTATTTATTTATTTATTGTAGTATTTCTTCAAATGCTGATTGCTTTTGCAACATCCTCTGCTGTACTGTGATTCCTTTATTAGGTTTAGTCTTTCTTTCCATTTATCTCTGAACTGTCCCTTACAGGGACTGAACTATCTCTACTGTCAGCAGTGCTGATATTATACTAAAGGCAAAGTTAATTTAAACACTCAATTCCATCGGACATGAGAAATCAATAATCTACCAGCACCACAAATCAGACAGTGATATGGCATTGTCATCATATTTATCCCAACGTTGATTTTATTCATTCGAAAAATAAGTAAATCTGTCACAGTAAATTAGCAGGATGAGCACTGTTTTAATGCATACCCTCCTATACCCTTTAAATAAGAGGTACGTTTTATATAAGTGTATTAATAAAAGCGGTCATTTTTATTTACCGGGAAACTAATACAGATCCGTTTTTACAGAGCAAATGAAAAACAAAACAGGCAGCAACCATGGGATGCAATTACAAGACTGTGTGTATATAGTATCAATAGCTCAAACTTCGTAATGGATATTATACTGTGCATGTTCACTGAACTATAGCAACATGTGGCCTGCTCAATGCAGAACTGTAATAAACAGAGCTATGGAAATTATACTCGTTAGGGTTCTTTCAATAATAGGCTTCACGGACAAGGTTGATGTTTAACAGTGTGTGAGTCAGACTCCACTGGGAATGCTATTAAAATGTTTAAATCTAACAATGCTCACCATATGCATAGCATAAGATGAAAGGAAAGGGAATTACTGGCATCCAGCAGTGGCATCATGTTGCATACATTAATAGCAATACTAGCTTAGAGGAAATCTGTGGCATTAGCATTTCTGCCTTATTGAAGTTACTAATGAGTGCTGCTTTAACTGTGCAAGACACCATCTTTTTCCTATTGTATCATATCAATAAAATCTATACACACTGACCACTGAAACAGCGTTCCCGATTCAGAACACCTTTACTTACACATGGACTGGGTTTTGCTTTTAGTTTTGTTTCTGAAACCATTCTAAACTTTTGATGGCTTCTTTACCAGCAGTCTAGAACAGTTTTATCAGTATCAGAATTTTAGTTTATTAATTAAATACACAGGGAGTTGGGATTTGAACCAGCATTTGAAATCGTACATCCTACAAGAGTTGAGAATGGGCCCGAACCTGAATGCTTTTATACATTTATAGTGAATATTGAGCAGCTGAATGGCCCTGTACACACTTTGAGTCCATCTTGATCATTTAAGAGAGGGGCTATGATTGAATATTCCTGTTTTGGTGTGGAGCTGTGGTACTATAGTAATAGGTATGCTTTGATTGCAATACGAGGCATTTATAAAATACTAATATATAGTCTAATATACTGTACATGTACAGCACATTCTAATAATTAAAAACATAAGAAAGCAATCATTATATTAGGCTCTGTGTTCTATATTGTGCTGCCGTACTTTATAGTCAGAACATTTCAACACTGTACAGCAACTAACCTACTTTGAAACTTTGTCAGTGATATTAAACAAACTTGCCACCATTGACGTCAATTGTATTCTGTCTGGGACGATGCATTCTGGTGATAATAAGCGGGGGGAGGCGTTAACAAGAGTGATATTAAGCAGGTTTGGCTGTACAAGCTATCAGCACACAACTTGATTACAGGTGTACAAAACTGTGCATGCATGTGTGAGGCCCCATTATCTATGCAACTACAGCTTTGACTGTCTACACTGTGTATGGTATAACCTAGAATAAACTAGGTTGTTAAGATCAAGCCTGCATACACACCACTGTTGTATGTGTAAATACCCTCATGTTCCTGAGAACTCTACAGTATGGAAATGTGGTTTGAAGGCTGCCAATACGTGTTGTGTTTATAGCAACAGTTTGGGAAACAAAGTAAGACATCAAGCCTGAATTGTGGTGTGTTGTTTCATATGTCAACAGCATAAGTGTGCCGACAGGTTCACTGAAATGTCACTTGTTATATCTTCTTACCACCACTGTCAATCAATGTATGGCATCATAACAGAGAAAGAAAAAAGGAAACATATTTTTACTGTTGCAGTTGTAAAATATGGATACCAGCTGTATAGAAGGGCTATTTGTATATATTGTGACAAAGTATGATGAAAAGTTATAGAGGGTAGGTATACAGGACCCTGAATAATGCGTCGTTTCTACCCTGTGAAATTGAGTATGGACTACATTTCCCAGGGTGCCTCTGTGATTGGAGATGAGCCAGGTATGGCAGCACACCTAGATCCAGCACCCCTGCTTTAGAATGAGTATTACCTAAAGACAAAAACACACTCCTAAAATCCGAAGTGAGGCGTTTCTGAATTGCCCACTACACTGTGAAACTGTAATTTCTGCCCCCAGTGATAAATGGAAAATCTCTACTCAAAATCACTGTTACAGAGGGGATAGAGATTATAGCAGCACATACCTAGCGGTCCTCTATCAAACCACCACAGTCTTTATCAAGAATAGTTAGTTAGTATGCCTGGTAAATGGTGATCTTAGTAGATTTACCACCATTTACTGGAATATGTAGCAAGCATGGTAAATGACGGCGGAAATGCTAATTGGGAATGAGAACACACCTGGGAGTTTACTTTAATGATCTAAACAGTGGCTGATCTAAATACCACCACCCTTTAATTTTGTGTAAATTAAACTAGTGTTTTTCCCCTATTTATATACCTGTCAACCTCCCTGAATACAATACCACTTTTTTAGATCATTAAAAATACTGTGTGATGTGGTATTAAACATATAAGAAATTCAATTTTATGAAAGAAATAGATGGTCCAAAGATAGTATCCCTTTACTATATATAATATAGCAGCTGAACCCGAGTAAGCAGGAGCTGGCCGGGATGGGAGAGCTGCAGAGGTGTGGCCTTTGTGCAGGGGGATGAAAACAAGTCTCTGTTGAAAAGCACAGGGTCTGTGTCCCGCTGTGCCCTGCTGATATACCTTCCTCACTGTGGAAGGGAACAGCCCACTCTATCACATAGTGCCACCCACTCAGCCCCACTCAGAATTAAACAGAGTGTGATGGACATCAAGGGAATAATCAGAAAGTAAATGAAAGAGCAAAAAGCTGTTTGAAAAGAGCTGTATTACACCGTGCTTGAGGAACATTTAACTGAGTTATACGTTACGGGCTGAAAGGCACCTGATACGTTTGATTTCAGACGCATTTTATCATTTTTTTTCACACAATATGTTTAACTCACTTGTTTCATGCTCTTCTTTGTAAGAAAACTTGAAAGACAATGCCCTAATTTCCTTATAAAAAAGTCATGTTAACTGGCTACGGTCGTTTAATCACATCACAATCAATTCCCTTGCTCTGCTTTGACTTTACCAAAAAGAAAATCTCTTTCCATGCATCACTTTCATAAATGGTTGCTGCTGTACGCTACCCTCAAACTGAATTCAATTCTACTTATAGTATGTTTGGTGAAACTAAAAGGGGAGGGTGGGATCAGGCACATCTTTTGTGTGGGGTTGTGGACAGTTGCTAGAATTCTGGGTGGGGGAGGGGGTTCCATAGAAAGGCCTCTATAAATGTCAAGCACGCCTTGTAGCAGTAAGGGATTATCCACAAATGTAGAAGAAAATCAAGTTTTATTAAAACTTTAAAACATGTGTTGTCTTCATGCAGTCGCTGATCTTCGCTAAGGATTCCACAGGGACCGTGGTTCTAGGTCTTCTGGTATATATTATATATTTAAAAAGGTAGTTATGCAGTTGTGTCAATTTACATGGATTCGTTAAATCTGCTCCTTTGCACCTAAACCTGAAAGACCATGAACCTCAATCATAAAACTTAGCGTGTGTTTTAGCATCTTTATTAGTAGCGTGATAACCAAGTTGCTAACAAATATAACCGAAATATTTGGAAGTTGATAAGAATCTAGCAAGTTGCTAAAACGTCTTTTATGAACAAGGGCCTAAGTAGGTAAGGTCTTTAAATTACAGGCAACAGCAGGCATCTCTGTACTTTTCAAGTTAGGAAACTCTTGTGCTGGAGTGGGTCCCATGGAGCAGAAGATCTGTGTGACAGTTCTAGGTGCTGTAGTCTATTAATAGATTACCTTTCTGCCTTGGCATTTTATCATTTTTTTTCTATCTGACGGCTGTGTACTGTAAGCTGTCTACAAATGATAGCATCTTCAATCTGAATCACAGCAACTATATACAATATATACAGTATATATATATATATATATATATATATATATATATATATATATATATATATATATATATATATATATAAATAGCCCAATAAATTATATGAACTGTAAACCATACGGTTCAAAGACAAAGATCCATTACATAACCCCAAAGATCCGGAGCAACATTAGAGAATCACATGTCTCACAAGCCAGGATATCACTATCACTATCACTAACAATGCAAAGAACATGAACATTTAATTACCTGTTTCAACTACAGGGGTCACTGCCCGGTTGCATAAAACACCTGAAGTGAAATTTCCCCCTTAGTTTTCCCCTTAAATGTTCTTTAAGTTTAAGTGTGTTGCATAAAACAGCTTAAGGGAAATCCTACTTCAGTAGTATTTGTACTTAAATATTTCACAAGTTAGTTAACCGTTCTGCAAAACGACTTAATTTTCTGCCTCTCTACGATTAAAACCTCCTTTTGAAGATTAGTAATTTCTTCTCTTGATGTTTTCAGTTCTGCTTTGAGTTCTGCTTTGTCCGCCATCTTTGGCTCTTTCCTGATCTCCCTGTAACATAATAAAGGACTGGTAACATACAATGTAACAATGTAAAATGTGTAAACCGCAAATTTAAAAGTAAATAGTATGGGATTAAATTGATATAGTTTGTAGCAAACTATTGGACACTCAAATTAACTACCCTATACCATTTCCTTACAGTATTGTCTGTTTATCTATTTATTACACTTATACTGTAAGTGTAATAAATATACTGTACATGTTTCCATTGTACACTAGTTCCTCGTTGCTACCTTGATTAAATGGTTATCTCGCTTTCCATACCACCACGAATCCCGCTTAAAACAGGGGAGTCCACTCCAATTATATTAACCAGCAGCTGGGTCGCTGCTGACGGTTCTGGAAGTGGCGACCCTCCTTCTAAAAATGGAAGGGGCTGAAAATGACAGGGGAGGTGATGATGATGATCAATATTATTATTATCGTCGTACAAGACAAAGTTCTTATATTACGAACATAGTTGCTATAAAGTCACTTTTAATCAGAAAGAATGTAAGTTAACTATATCAAGATAGCTACTGCATTCAAGCACATATTTTACAAACTTGCTTAAGTGTTTTTATTACTATAAAAATGTATACTTAATAAAACACATCTGGCCGGTTGCATAACATCTGGAGTGAGATTGTAATGGTTAATTCTGCGAAATACAAGCTACTGCTCTCACTTTTTTTGTGAACACAGCCATACAAATAGTGTTTAAACAAATATGTTTAATGTACATTTTTTGTAGACTTACCTGTTTTGTGTGATGTTCTTCTGAAATCAGAAAAATCCTTTTTTGCAGCAAATGACATATTTTCATTTCTATTTTTTTTTTTTAATCTCGTGAATGCTGAGATTTACCGTTAAATTTCTTGCATTCACACATTCAGCTATTTCTGCCCATTTCTTCTTCTTCATGTCAAATTCGGACATAGTTTGCCTGTTATTATGTGCTTTCTTGTATTATATTCCTCCATAAGCATTATTTTTTCCTCCTCTGTCCAGTTTGGGTTTCTTTTTTTTATCAGCCATACTGTAGTTTTACTTAACTGCCCAAACGTTGCCATGGAGACAGGATTTACAGAGTACAGTAAGCTACTCGCCTATTGGTCGAACTCTTTAAAGATTCCAGATACACGTAAGTGTTTTCACTTAGCTAAGGAGAGCGGGTAAGATGTTTTATGCACCCTTAAGATTTTCCCTTAGCTAAGTGAAAAAACACACTTAAGTGAAATACTTAAGATGTTTTATGCAACCGGACACATGATTCTTTCCCACAGAACACCACTCCAATGAACTGGCATCTCAACCCATTGAATGGAATGACAATGGCTGGATGCAAACCACAAATCATATGATGAAAGCCATTCAACTGAAGAGCAAGCTGGTTAGCATTGGGTTGGCTTTCCTTCAGCATACTTTACTCATACCAATGAGAATCAGCATCACATCGTGGTCACTACCAGGGTTTACCAGTTAGGAGAACATCTTTAAATTCCAGTGAATTGACAGAGCGTGGTCTCATGAGAGTTGCAGGTCAAGATGAATTATGTTTTAAGCATTCTGTGTAATGGCCATTTGCTATGGCGACAGATCCAAGCCTGCAGTCGTCAATGCATTGCAGCTGGTACATGCCTGAAAAGGTTCATAGGGGCACATTGCCAGGTCACCCCAAAACACCACCAGCAGGTAAATAGGCAAATCTGAGATCAATGACATTTCACACTATGTGGAAATCTATCATTATTTTGGTAAGATGTTAACTGTCTTGGTAATACATTAACTGTAATAATGCATGCGATTCTGTAGTTACAATGCATTAACATGATTAATTAATTTTTTTTAAGTATTGCCATTTGCTAGCATCTTTTGTACATGTAACGGCACTGTATTGTAAAGCGCCCTGGGATTCTTCACATATAAAAGTAAGTTGTATTGTATTTACACGTGCCGGTGTACAGTATTCACAATGCAATTTCTATGGAACCACACGTCCAAAAACACTTCATTTCCAGTGTAATATAAAGTGTTGCCATCCCGTTTTCATTTAACATTCATAGTTTACTTGCTTTTTCTTTTTATGGTATGGAATGTTTCTCAGATGCCCGTTCTCACACACACTTGTCTCTTCCAGACTAGAAGACGTCCTTTTGTGTTGTATCTCTCTGATCTGTCTTCTATTGTACACACAGAGAGGGGTCTGCTAACAATTTGCTCAGCGGGGAAAGGAAATACAAATGCAATCCCTGGTTTCTTTTTAGACCTTTAATACCATCCCTAATTGTGTGAAATACACGCATCCCAACTTCCATTATAGTAAAAGCAATGTAACCCTGTGATGGGGTACGCCTCGTCCCTGTATTATTATTTGTACATTTTGTATTATTATTATTATTATATTTGTATTTGACGGTGGGAAAGCCATGTTTTTATTGTTCATTTTGTTTATTAATTTTAAAAACCTGTGTGAATGTGGCTGGAGCCTCAATAAGGTAATTGTTTTATTGATAATTAATTAAGGCTCCAGCCACAGCTTAAAAGAACCAGCTCCAGGCTAATAGAGGGAGATATTTCCTTTGAGTTAGAGACGGGAGGACGGTTTGGAACGAGATCATACATCCGAAGCAACTGCTACCGCTGTACCACTCGGTATTTGTTTGTTTATGTATTTTTGGCCATCAAGCCCTTTTGTTTGGTATAAAGTGTTTTGTTTATTGTTTGATTTATTATTAAAACCCGAGCGCAAACGCGTCTCGTTTCCCCTACCTACCTTTGCCTTTGTTTTGTATTGCTTCTTCCTGGTCCGTGACGTCAGTACTGCAACCACTCTGCCACAAACCCCCTTTTGGAATGCACTTGTAATATAGCTAGTAATACATACTAGCCTATCCAAGGTCAGTATACAACAACGGGCATGGCTTGTGGCACACAAGCAATTTAGTGACACCGTGATTACAGTCACCCTGAACTCTCAGGGTACACATATTCACGACAGGTGACATGGTGATACAGTGCTACATAGTGATGCGTGTTGGGTGACTGTAGAAGTGAAACGGGTGTCTCTGAAACCATATGCTTCGGCTCTTGCATTAGAGCACAGCGAGGAAACATGAATGAGAATAAAGTAAATCAATAATGACTAGAGACTTGTCGCCTGGCACAGCAAGTCAACACCAGCTGACACACACACACTGTTGAGGTGGGGTGTAATGTTCTACACATACAACTTGTTAAATGTGTGTTTTGGGTAACACCTTACAATCACTGTGTATTTACATTGTGTTTACTTAGTAAATGCATGGGTGCTTGCACATAATTACAATGTTATTATGCATAGTTACAATGTACTTAATGTGTCAGTTTTTTTGCATGCTATAACCGTAATCCTAACCCTATCCCTAACCCTATTCCTGACATAGGTAGTTACACTGTAATTATTATGTAATACCTTCAAATATTTAATTAATTTTGCTTTTGAACTCATGTACATTTTATAACATCAACAAAAACATGTTCACAAGTCAGCTTTGTAAATGTATCATATAAAAACAACAGCCCAGTTAGAACCAGTAATTGTGTTTTATTATATTACATAGTAATGGTATTACCCTAACCCTAGCCTCAACTCTAACCACAACCTAATCAATAGTAACACTTCTAGGGAAATGGAGACTGTGACGAAGTGCCCGCCCCTGTGTGTATTTTCTGTGTTAAATGTTGGTGTATAGTCATTGGTACACGGGATATAAACGGGTCTGTGTAACACGAGTGTTTAAAATGTATATTTGTATTTAGGCACGAGGATGGCACAGCACTTCCGCGATGCAAGTAAAATGTAATATGTGAGCACGGGGAATTGCACTTTATTGATTCACGTGCAGTTGTACCGCGACTCCAATTGAATGATTGATTAGCAGTCGAGTCTCGGTACAACTGCATAAATAGATGCACGTTTCATTCAGTCGGGGTTGGGTGTTCGGTGAGTGGAGAACGGGAGAGAGAGAAGGAGAAAAGTAATTGTTAAAATAATCGTTAAAAGAAGCTCACCGTGTTTTGTCTGTTTGGTCCGTTTTTGTTTGTCTTTTTATTTTGGCGTATAGTGCCGTGTCCTGTTTTTGTGTTCCAACCTTTTATTTTCTGTTCTGTTCTGTTAATGATTAAATGCTGAGCGCGACCAAAACTCCAAGTCTCTGTGTGTTACTTCCTGGCTCTGGTCTGACACCACCCACTCCGGCCGTCTTTGTGACACGTGGTGTCCTGCGCGAGATCTACAGCGCCTCCAGGACTCAGGCCAGAGCGGGAACCGTTTTTTTTTTTTGTAAAAAAAAAAAAAAAAAAAGGAAAAGAAATGGGGAGAAGAGGCTGGAGAGGAGCACAGGAGGGCAAAGGGAGAAAGGCGGAAGCAGGGCTGTGGTGTTTCGACTGTGGCCAAACTAGCCACACCACCATACCCTGCTCCGTCCACAGGACCCTTCAGGCAATGGCCCAAAGACTGGGATGGGGGGGAGTGGTGCCCTGGCTGTGGGGCATATGGGCACACGTTGTTGGCCCTATGCCCCATGCAGGATGAAGAAGAAAGCCCTTGCTGCCACGTCCTATGCCTGAAGGGGAGGAGCCTGAGCGTCCACAGCCCAAGCAGGAGGAGCCTGAGCATCCACAGCCCAAGTGGGAGGAGCCCAACGCCCCACGCCTGAGTGGGAGGAGCCCGAACGTCCCACGCCTGAGTGGGAGGAGCCTGAACGTCCCACGCCTGAGTGGGAGGAGCCCGAACGTCCCACGCCTGGGGGGGAGCCCAACGTCCACAGCCCAAGAGGGGGGAGTCGGTGCGCCCACAGCCCAAAAGGGAGGAGTCGGTGCGTCCACAGCCCAAAAGGGAGGAGTCGGTGGCCCACAGCCCAAAAGGGAGGAGTCGGTGCGTCCACAGCCAAAAGGGAGGAGTCGGTGCATCCACAGCCCAAAAGGAGGAGTCGGTCGTCCACAGCCCAAAAGGGAGGAGTCGGTGCGCCCACGGCCCGAAGAGAGGGAAGTCGGGCTTCCACAGCCCTAGGACCCGAGCTGCCAGCAGAGGGAGAATGCCTGCTGGTTCCACCTCGACCAGCAGAAGAACAATGCCTGCTGTCCCCATCTACACCAGCAGAGGAACAAGGCCTGCTGTCCCAGTGTCCACCAGCAGAGGAAGCATGCCTGTTGGTTCACCTGCTGCTGCCGTCCCAAGAGCCAGAAGGGAGGAGTTACAGGCTCAACCCCTGAATTTTTCTGGGGGAGAGGGCAGGATGCTGGTGTCCCCAGCAGCCTCTATTTATGCTGCTGAAGGAGCACGGCACACACCAGCCCAGCCGCCACAGCAGAGGGAGCCAGCACCGCCACAGCCTCCCTCTGAGTGGCCAGCATCCGCCCATCGCCTCTGCCTCCACCACCGCCAGGAGCAGAGGAGCAGGAGCTGCCTCTGCCTCCACCACCGCCAGGAGCAGAGGAACAGGAGCTGCCTCTGCCTCCACCACCGCAGGAGCAGAGCAGCAGGAGCTGCCTCTGCCTCCGCCACCTCCACCGGCAGGAGCAGAGCAGCAGGAGCTGCCTCTGCCTCCGCCACCTCCACTGGCAGGAGCAGAGCAGCAGGAGCTGCCTCTGCCTCCGCCACCTCCACCGCTTCCTCCACTAGGAGCAGAGCAGCAGGAGCTGCCTCTGCCTCCACCACCGCCAGGAGCAGAGGAGCAGGAGCTGCCTCTGCCTCCACCACCGCCAGGAGCAGAGGAGCAGGAGCTGCCTCTGCCTCCGCCACCTCCACCGGCAGGAGCAGAGCAGCAGGAGCTGCCTCTGCCTCCGCCATGTCCACCAGCAGAGGGTGAATGCCTGCTGGGTCCCTGTCCACCAGCAGAGGGTGAATGCCTGCTGGGTCCCCGTCCACCAGCAGAGGGTGAATGCCTGCTGGGTTCCCGTCCACCAGCAGAGGATGAATACCTGCTGGTATCACTTCCCCACCAGCAGAGGATGAATACCTGCTGGTATCACTTCCCCACCAGCAGAGGATGAATGCCTGCTGGTATCACTTTCCCACCATCACGAGGAGAGGAGGCGGGAGCTGCCTCTGCCTCCATCACCATCAGGGGGGAGAGCAGGAGCTGCCTCTCCTTCACCAGAAGGACCAGGACTAGATGCTGGCGGTCCTCAGCAGCCCTTGCATAGGCTGCTGAGGGAAGCAGGGAAGAACCGCCCGGCCGCAGAGGTCGAGAAGAGGGCCAAAACCCGCTTTTTGTTTGTCCTGACTCCTGCCTGCCTCCCTGCCTGCCTCCCAAGGATGCCTGCCTCGCGCCCAGGATGCCTGCCACGCCGCCCAGGATGCTCGCCACGCCGCCCAAGGATGTCTGTCTGGCATCGCCTGGGGCTGCCTGTCGCTCCGCACGCCTGGGCTGCCTGTCGCCCGCACGCCTGGGGCTGCCTGTCGCTCCGCACGCCTGGGCTGCCTGTCGCTCCGCGCATCGCCTGGGGTTGCCAGCCCTCCGCAGCCTGGGGTTGCCAGCCGCTCCGCATCGCCTGGGGTTGCCAGCCACCCGCGCCGCCTGGGGTTGCCAGCCGCTTGGGGTTGCCAGCCTCCGCGCTCGCCTGGGGTTGCCAGCCGCTCCGCATCGCCTGGGGTTGCCAGCCGCTCCGCGTCGCCTGGGGTTGCCAGCCACTCCTGGGGTTGCCAGCCGCTCCGCATCGCCTGGGGTTGCCAGCCGCCCCGCGTCGCCTGGGGCTGCCAGTTGCTCCGCATCGCAGCAGGAAGTACTATGGCCAGAACCCCACCAAGGGAGCTGCCGGCCACGAAAGAAGGTGGGGAGGTCAGGAGACCTGCTCCCACTGCAGCAGTTTCGCTGCCGGAGATCGTGGGGAGGTCAGGAGACCTGCTCCCACTGCAGCAGTTTCGCTGCGGAGATTGTGGGGGAGGTCCGGAGACCTGCTCCCACTGCAGCAGTTTCGCTGCCGGAGATTGTGGGGAGGTCCGGAGACCTGCTCCCACTGCAGCTTCTTCGCTGCCGGAAGTACTGTGGTCGGAGCCCCACAAAGGGGAGCTACCGGCTCACGAAAAAAGGGAGAGGTCAGGAGACCAGCATCCCCAGCAATTTAAGCTGCAGAAGTGGACCAGCATGCTGTCAGCCGTGCCACTACCAGCAGGGGTGCTGACAGCATTGCCAGCAATGGGCCCACTGAAGCCTCCCTTCCCAGCCCAAGACTTTGTTCTGGACTGCTGGGTTTTTAAGGGGGGAGGTGGCCATTGAGGCCATGTGTGCTTTGCACAGGGGGGGGTATATGTGACGAAGTGCCCGCCCCTGTGTGTATTTTCTGTGTTAAATGTTGGTGTATAGTCATTGGTACACGGGATATAAACGGGTCTGTGTAACACGAGTGTTTAAAATGTATATTTGTATTTAGGCACGAGGATGGCACAGCACTTCACGTGCAAGTAAAATGTAATATGTGAGCACGGGGAATTGCACTTTATTGATTCACGTGCAGTTGTACCGCGACTCCAATTGAATGATTGATTAGCAGTCGAGTCTCGGTACAACTGCATAAATAGATGCACGTTTCATTCAGTCGGGGTTGGGTGTTCGGTGAGTGGAGAACGGGAGAGAGAGAAGGAGAAAAGTAATTGTTAAAATAATCGTTAAAAGAAGCTCACCGTGTTTTGTCTGTTTGGTCCGTTTTTGTTTGTCTTTTTATTTTGGCGTATAGTGCCGTGTCCTGTTTTTGTGTTCCAACCTTTTATTTTCTGTTCTGTTCTGTTAATGATTAAATGCTGAGCGCGATCACGCTTAACCAAAACTCCAAGTCTCTGTGTGTTACTTCCTGGCTCTGGTCTGACACCACCCACTCCGGCCATCTTTGTGACAGAGACAATTACAGATAATTACCATTCATAATTACTCCATTAATTCTTGTTAATTATGGTACAGTTTCACACTTACAGTACTTGCAGAAAATCTTTAAAACTGCGGTGATAATTCTGTTCAGTATTTTGCCTAGCCTTCTGTGCTTTTATACTTCAGAAAGCAGACCTTGTCTTCAGTTAATTCAACAAGCTTCCCGCTGCTTGAAACCTGTCTTCCACTGTGTCCCTCTGAGAGCCCGGCTGCATCAGGGTGTTACAAATCACTTATTCAACCGTTGCTAGGGGCCACTTGAGAAAGGGAATGTCTTTTCACAAAAACATTCATGGGCTTAACAATCTACCTAAAAACCTTGGTAAGACTTGACATAAAGTGCCTCTAATTACTGTGTATTTACAGAGTAGTTACATAGTAAATAATTACAATGTTACCCATGCCACTTTTTGCATGATATAACCCTAATCCTAAACCTTTTCTGATACAATCGTGTACTTACATATATCGTTCAAAAAGATGTACACATTAAGTACATTGTAACTATGCTTAATAACACTGTAATTATGTGTAAGCACACATTTATTTAGTATGTAACTACTATGTAAATACACAGTAATTAGAGACACTTAATGATCCACATCCTGATTATCCCAGCACCTCTGTTATCCAAACAGCCCATTGTCTGGTTGGGTACTATTCTTCCTATTGTCATAGAAAATGCAGTACTCATCCCTCAATCTCTGGTATTTACAGAACAGTTCAGTACGGTGTATTATATACTTACAGGTAAAGGGATTACATCTTTTTAGGAGGTTTCTTGATTGGGAAAGTAACAGAAACAGTCTCACTACTACTTGTTGGGACTGTTAAAAATAGACTTACAGTATTCTCCCCACTAACAGCCATTTCCTAAGTAGGTGCAGCAGAGGGAATTCAGGTAGATGCAGTTAATAAAAGGTAAAGCAAGTTCATGACTGTCCTTGGAGATCACTTACATCAAAGCACCAATCAAAAAGTGGTGCAGATATAATTTGTCATCAGGGATTTTCTGCTGAAGAATTATAGAGAAGATACAGGCCGATCAATACTATGGATTTTCACTGCAGTGGCTGATTGTCCAATTGCTGTGAAACATGTGCAGAGATAAAAGGGCATGCCTGCCACTTTGTAACAGACTGCAGCGTCAGCACAAAGACTGTCAGATACTTATAGGCTTCTGTGATAGAAAATGATCATGCTGCAGTGTCCAAGTTCCATTTAACACGCTACTCTCACATGAGCAGTGATTTATACTGTAGCGGGCCTGTTATGGGGTACACCTGCCTTTTGTTAATGATATCCAGGGGTTGCTTTTGTCCGGCTCGTCTGCCTGAAGAAACAGAGAGAAAAAATGGAACCCACTCCAGTCCCCATTCCTTAATCCATTTTAAACTTGCATTTCTCATTTTTATCTTTAAAAAATAAAAATAGTTCCCTTCTGACAACTGTGTGTGTGTGTATCTTCTCGCTTTCCATATGCAATGCATTGAACAGCTTTGAAACAGAATCTAGAATGGCAGTCTATTTTCATAATGTATTGCAGTGCCATTAGCAGGCCACGGCATTAGCAGTAATGGCAACAATGGATTTGAAGCTCATTTAGCCCAATATGCACTGGTAATGGCATGGCACTGCATTACCAGTATGTAGTTAAACATTTGTTTGTCAAAATAGAAAATGTTATTGCCATGGTTCCAGATCCAAGCCATTGTAGCTGCCCTTGTATAACAAGTTATTTCATTGTATTGTCCCCTATCATTGTCATTGACTCCCCCGTTATTCCAGATATGGAGGCTGTGTGGTCCAGTGGTTAAAAAAGGGCTTGTAACCAGGAGGTCCCCGGTTCAAATCCCACCTCAGCCACTGACTCATTGTGTGACCCTGAGCAAGTCACTTAACCTCCTTGTGCTCCGTCTTTCGGGTGAGACGTAGTTGTAAGTGACTCTGCAGCTGATGCATAGTTCACACACCCTAGTCTCTGTAAGTTGCCTTGGATAAAGGCGTCTGCTAAATAAACAAATAATAATAATAATAATATGCTCCCCAACAGCCGCATTTTCTTAATTGGTGCTGCCATAGAATTTGTGAAACAGACAGTCAGAAGAGTGCTTCAGTCAACCTGATCCAAGCTGAGAAGCACTTTGGCTTCTACTGGGATGCTCAATAAGGTTGCCACTGGTGACAATCTGGGCTAGAAGGTGATATGTATTGGACCATGGAACACCCATCCGGTTTGCATTGCTGAAGTTACCAAGCGATGCTTCTCATTTCATTTTACCCAAAATGTTGGATATTAAAGTTTACGGTTCCTTCTATCTGTACGGTTTTAATTGTGATCTCAGGTGAAAGGAAGTGGCGCCACGGCAGGTAAATTTAGTAACAAAACTAAGATGTTCTGAACATAGAAATCACATCTACTGTACAGTAATTCAATTGAGATACAAGTTTCATCCAGGGCTGTAGTATAACTGCATGGGCGTATATTTACATAGTTTGGATTTCTGCTGTTGCAGCATAATGAATGAATGGCTGAATCGTAACTCAGATTATATGACCTTGAGCATTGTATAATCTGTAAATACCTTAGAGTTATGTTCCCAATGACAAGGGGGCAGAAAAGCAATAGAGCATCATGACAGTTTACAGCTGTACTGGGGGGGCTGTCCGGATAACACAGATGTTCATAAAATCAGTCTAGAGGTGTTATTGTATTTGATTATTAAAATGGTGGTGATATTTAGATCTGCTCCTGTTTAGATCAATTGAATAGAAGGTCATTTGTCATTTTTTTTTTTTTAGCTTAGATTTTAGGCAGTCTGCCCCAGGCTATTTTAAAGGCTAGGACACAGATGTACACTGCACGCACAATGCAATTAAGCCAGCTGGTTTAATCCTTTTTTCTTTCTTCTGGAATTCAGAAATGATGAGCTTTATGTTAACGCTCTTTCATTTTTTTTTGTACTGTTTTGTGAAACACCCAACTTGATTAATTTATTAAGCATGGTGCCATTAATCAACTTCGAAACGTTTTAACAGCCGTCATGATAGCTCTTTCTTTGTGTCTCAAAGCTCCAGCAATTTCCCAACCCAGCCAATATCACCCCCTCCCAATATAAACACATTCAAAATGACACTCAAGTTTCTGTTGTGTGGGCCCAGACTTTGACCATTCTCTGGTGTTTCAAATGCAGAGACACACTGATTCATTCTGATTTTTCTCTTCACAAATCGACTACAATAATTCTTTGTGACCTGGTCTCCTTTACCAAATCGATCTTCAATGACAATACAATGGCACAAAGGTAGGCAGATACAATGGTATGAACCAGTATGTCTTGACCAAAGGTAATGTACAATGAGTGAATACATGCAGGTAATCCACCACAGAATCATCGTGGGACCATGTCAGTAATAGTGTGCTACCATATCACCACTACTGGGAATATTTGTTACAAATTCATTGTCCTTCCATTGCTGATAATTCTGTGCTTAGGGTTGCACCGGGATGCAGATTTTTACATAAGAACATAAGAAAGTTTACCAACGGGTGGAAGCCATTTGGCCAATCAATGCTCATCTGGTTCCTAGTAGTGGATTACGCACAGAACTTTGTCAATTCAGCATAAACAACATGGCGAGGTAACCTATTCCATCCCCTCACCTCTCTGTGTGAAGAAGTGTCTTCAAATCTCTTTGCTGGACTCTCTCCCTGATCGCAATGTCCTTTTTGTGAGGTCTCACCAATGCTTTATACAACCTCATCATAGCCTCTTTTGATCTGTAACCTATTTTGGCCTTTTTAATTGCTTCCCCTACACTGTCTGGTTGCAGTCAGCAATGAGTCGATTACAGCACCAATGTATGTCTTGGTGGACTGTTCTGGATCTATACCACCCCTTGGCGTGCATTCCAACACTCAGCTTGACCAAATCACGGTTTTTGCTCCTGTCTCAGTGGCACCCAGTGTGTCTGTGGTGGGAGATCCAATACCTGATTTCCATATCAGCCTGATAGACTGACCCTGGGGCAAGGCACTTTACTGTCGCCTTCCTCGACCCTAACCTGCTGTGAAACTGGGAATGAACAATATCCATGGGGAACAAGGCTTGGGCAATGGACTTTCCAGCAGGAAATTAAGCAAGCATGGAGGTAAATTAGGATAAGTAATTTCTATTAAGTAAGCACACCATCAAGCAGATGTCTAAATGCAATACTGCATGCTACATCATTAAAAGGGTATTGCTGTTAACAACCATAAGTTACACCTTTAATAAAAAGTCTTCTCAGTGAAATGATTTCTATGGCACTGCCTAAGGTTTTGCAGAGGTGCTGGTGGTGCTATATATATATTTCAAATCACATGCATCAGTAAGTAACTTCTGTATATGTAACAAGTAAGCAATGCTTGGGTACACCTTCTCTGGAACTCACAGTCTATAATCATCAGAACACAAGACACCTTTTATTCAATGTCACTCTGTAACAGCTGTACCTCTTTAACTCTTGTTTGCATTCCAGTTACCGGTACAGCCCAGATAGAAGACAAAGATTAAAGAGGTACCTCAATGAAATGTCAAGCCTTGTTTAGCCATAACCTGTATTTCCTACTACTAGTCTGTCAGCTGTGTATGAAGAAACAAGACCAGCTCTAGCATGTTAATGCCACCCGGTTTGTACGTGTCACCTATTGTACTTCATACTGTAAAGTGCTTCATTAAGATAGTGTTCAAACATCAATCCAAGCACCCTACTCTGAAAAGCCAAGTCATGCCAGGATTTCATTATTATATCTTCATTTCTGAACATAAGGCTTAAACCTATAGAGACAGAAACATGCCTGGTTTTGACTTACTTGAGTTGGCAGACACTCAAACTGTCAAAAACGCTTATTGGGAGAAAGAGGTAAAAAAAATCTCCAAACAAAGGATGTTCATCGAGGAGCTAAATAGCAAAGAACGTACAACAAAGTCTAATATTCTTTTGTAGCTGATAAAAGTACATAAACAAACCCCCTGGGTTTATTTTAATGATCTGAGCAGCAATAGCTCTAAACAAAGCCGGCTCTATTGAAATCACGCAGATATACTCCTGTGTGTATCAATTAAAAAACATACTGTACATTCCTGTTAAAATGCCAACATGTTTTTTTTTTACACACAACATACTCAGCCTTGTCTCTGCCGAGCTGAATCGAAAGCTACTTCATATGTTGTGTCACTGGAAACATGCTCATTTTACATTGTTCTATTAAACCTACATTAGAAACAGCACTGTCCAATCCTTACATAGACATATATAACAAATTATATCGCACGTTTTGCATCACCTAGAATTTTATATGATCATAATTTTGATCTTTTATTCAAACATCATGTAATCAAAGAAACTGCAAAATTATATTTTGCAAAAGGCTACTGGAAGCTATAATAGTAAAACAGTATTTCATGTTAGATTTTGAAATATGTAATTCAATATGTTAACGTACCATTATTTAGCAGGTTTCATTCGACTTTATGAAGGAACATTTGTTAATTCGATAGGGTGAATCACAAAACTTTGGGTCATAGCTGTACTCACTTACATCCATGTTTTCTGATGCATATAGGTGAAAACTGAGATGTAGTTCTGTAGTTTAAAACTGCCTCTATTTAACCCAACAAGATCAAAATAAAACGCACATGACTACACTGTCCTCTGTAGGTTACATACTGTGAACATCTATAATGTTAACAATATATTTACTGTGTGACAAGAGCTCTCATTAAAATGCACATTAGTAGAGGCAGTAAAACGACGAGACCTCTCCCCAAACGCACTGAAACGTTTCAACAGAATATCTGTAAACTAAACATTTTAATTGGAATAACAACTATTATTTTTTCTCTCCATTCTCTTTTCCTGACCCCACTGGTGCTGCAATATTACCTCTGTGATCTGCGGCACAGAAACCAAGACAGATGGATCTGTTAAAGGTTCAGCATCAGCTTTGTCCTGCAACAAGGTGGGAGTCACTTCATTTGGATATTAACACTTCAAGGTGCAGCAGCTTTAAAAAGAATAAGAGAAGAAAAACAGTTGCTTTCTCTGCAGAATGTGTCACTCCTGTCCTCCCACACCAATTGTAATTACGATCATGTTTTTGTATACTCAAAGCTTGTTTGTGATTCAGGTCAGAATCCTTTTCTGACTGGGTGAAGGGAAAGGAATAGTGGGGCTGTTAAGTGAATATAAGCAGCACATATTTGTTAAACAAGGCCATTCAGATACTGATTTGCATTACTTTTACTGCGCAGTACTTTCCTACACACACTGCTTCTGGGAGTAGCATCAGTTCAATGGGGTGACATGAGAACTCTCGTACTGTTTCCCTGGCCTGAAGGCAAACAGTCGTTACTCCTATACAAAAGCCTCTTGTGGAAACCATTATTCTCATGTAATACAGCTACACATTTCCTTCAACTCCACAATGACTGGGAATAAAAATATACTGTAGTAATAAAGATACTGTCATTAGAGAGGTTTTGTGATTTGGGCTAGCCGCTGAGGGTTCATTTGAGATCACTGAACTTTATTTGTCACAGGGGTGAATACAGACCAACCCCCAAGAAGTACAACATGAAGACCACCAATGGGCTTCCACTGTATAAAAGACCATAAAAAAATGTTATGGAACGAGAGGAGGCTGTTTGAGCCTTGAAGTCTCCTTCCCTTGCAAATCATTTGTCCCTACTTAGGAAGAATCTCATTTAATTGGACTGAATCGAATAGTATTTTCCTAGTTTTTTTTAGATGTAACTACTTCAGCTGGTGCTTGCATTTATAACTGCAGTAGAACCTATTGGAGTTACGAACCCCTTGGGAATGGAGGTTGTTCGTAAGTCTGAAATGTTCAAAACTCTGTAAACTGAATGGTTTTATTAAATGTGGACACCTGCTACCTACACCCTCAATCTAGCGAATAATACAAGGATACAGCACAGTAACACAATACACATATTGTTATGGTTCTGAAGTCTTTAAAACAGTACTATAAATGGAAAAAGGCTACATTTAAATTACCATTGAAATCGTAACTGTAGCAAAAACACATATTTAAATGTCCATGAAATCCTGGGTTAACGGTCTGCTTGTTTTAAATAAAATGCATTCGTGCAGCTTGCCTCCAATTTCACTGGGAACTAAAATGTTCCAGTAAAATTGCCTGTACTTGCTTTGAAATCTGCCTCACCTTTCTGAATACATTTGTTGGTTCAGTAATTTTGACTTCTCCGTGACCAGCACACCGCTTATAGGAGCGCCTATGTGGTTGCATTGCACTCATGGTTGACTGATTGCGTACTTCTGGTTGAAAGTGGGGTGTTCGGTAGACCGGTCAGTTCGTAACCTTAGTGTTCGTAACTCTGGGGTTTTACTGTATGTGTAAAAATGTCTGCTTTCTGTCCTGAACTTTCAATTAGTGGGTAAGTTCTAATATTGTTCTGTGTCTTGTAGACATTGTGCTTCAGGACCCATTATGTTAGATGTAATGTGAATATCCCCAGAATCTTTAGCAACAGGGCTGAATATGGCTACTGCATTTACTAAGTCACTGTCATGAAGAAGAAGAAGAAAAAAAAGCTGGTAGGTTATTATGCTAATGTTCAACTTTTGAAATAGCTCCCATCTTCTGCAATTCAAGAAATCACTGTAAAGAAAGAACAGTCAAATTGATAATCAAGCAGTCATACTCTTATGCAATGCAATGGTTCAGCATGCTGTTTCCTGTAGGTTTAAAGTTGTAATAAAGCAGTCATGCTCTTATGAAATGCAATTGTTCAGCATGCTGTTTCCTGTAGGTTAAAATATACTTATTTTTAACAGAGTCTATGTAGACAAGATAGTTTGAAAAGCTTGGAGCGGACAGTGAATTTGTGCAGCCCTGACTGTAGCTGATTTGAAAGGTAGACTAGGGCAGTGGTCCTCAAAGGCCATATATAGATATAAAGCAAAGTGACATGACTAAATACCTGCTGCAATGCACCGGAGCCATTGTTTTCTGTATTATTGGTACAGTATGCTTGCGTAACCTTTCTGGGACCCCCCTGGGGTTTTAACCCCTACTTTGAGAACCTCTGGACTAGAGTGTTTTTAAAACTATCAATATTCCCCTTTTATCTCCCTGCAGCCTTACCCATTTCAGAAACTTTACAAAACTTACATAGATGCACATTGATACCTTTTATTGGTTTTGTCAAAAATGGCAAGAGTTAGGGGCAAAGCACAAATAGAAATACTGGTGATTGGTGATTGATTATGAGAAAAATAAGGGATTGCGACCCAAGCGTCAATCAATGCACACATTATATAACCCAAACAGTGAATACAAACAGTGAGCAAGCTGTATGGACAGTGTACATCAAGTTATACCGGATAGATTTTCATAACATACGGGGGGATGTGTGGCCACTGTCCTTATAATCTTTTTTGGGGTTTTTAAAAGATGAACAGGAGTGTAATCCCGAGATTTCCTTTTGAATGACAGAATCTGCAATCACAGCCCCAGGGCACATCTTTGGTCTGGTTCAGCAACAGAGACAATGATCACATACCTGTTGTTGCTGTGTGTATTAGAAACTAGGCAGAAAACCTGGCTGGGAACGGGCCCCGCGAGGTGAAAGGCCAATCTGTTTAAGAAGTAATTTAATCCACAGACTCTTCCCAATTCCCTGGACACCGAAGTTTAAAAAGGTCACAAGTGGAGAGAAGGCTTAGTGACCTCATCAGAGTTACTACTGTACAGCAGACCGTCTAAACTGACAGTCATTTAGCAGAGATCTTCAAGAGGAGCACAAGATAAATCATAAGAGAATAAAAGATGATTTTCCAGGTGGATACTGAATCTCTTCTGCTTCTTTTTTTTTCTTTCTGCACGTTACAGCTCTGCATGATTATTGGCGCAATCAGTCATGTAACAGCCTGCGCAGCTATACACGGAGGCTCCAGTATTTGTCACTGTCACTTCCCAAGTGCTTGCCATTGTTCAGGAAATTGTATGTGTAAGGCAGAGTTGCCTGTGACCCACTTCAACATGGGAGCCAAGGATGTGAGGCCGCTCATCACAAAAAAAACAGCAGTTTGATGTGTCCTGTTATGTGTCCCAGCAAGAGCCATAAATAATTGTGACAAGTTTTTTGTTGCATGTGAAAGTCCTTGACTCTACCTCCTGTTTCTGCACCTCCCTTCTCATGGAGGGCTGCTGCCAAGCACCCTGGTGATAGATGGCACTATGCTGCAAATGACAAGCAGATAGATTTTTAGTTTGTGCTTGGGAGAGGATCAGTAATGGCGCTTTGCTGTACAAAGCAATAAAAACAGAAAGCAAGGAAGCGCACTAAACCGGAGAGAGGCAGAGGACTATAGTGCTTCTATATATTTCTATAAGGCTGTGCTACTGATTACAAAATTGTTTACTGAGCAAAAAATACCAGTATGTGTTTTAAGGAGTCAATTAAATGTCAATTCAATTTGTATATTCTTTTACCCCAGTGCTAAGTTTTCTAATAAAAAATGCACATATTAAATTCACTTAATATGTTAATTTCAGAACTCCCCATGTGTTCTAGTTTTGTAACATCTAGTTTTGTAGAACAGGGTTTTAATGAGTAAACTTAGCAACAGGATTAATCCCTTGTGAATATGGAGCTTAGTATTGCTTAAAATGGTTTGATATTTTTAAGAAGGTGTAACAGAGTCAATTGAAGGGGTGCCAGGTAGTACTGTATTTAATCAAATAAATACAGTATCTAATTCAGCTGTAACATACAACAATATCAGCCTTATCCAAATGCTTATGTTCCTTTGTAAGAACCCCAAACCAGTTATATGATGCAGGACGGTAATGCTGTGGTAACATGAGTGCTAGATTTTACTGGCATCCTCATCCACTGCCGTTCGTTGACATCCTTTGTTATCAATATAGCCAGGTGATGAATGTTGTTTTTATTGTTTTTTGAGGCAGAAGGGGGGGTTGAGGTGGGGAAATAGTTCTTACACTAAAATTAAAACACAAATTGGACTGTTCTCATTATACTCCACGGTACAGAAAATAGCAGAGAAATATCACATTTCTTCAAAAAATATTTTAAAAAATACATTGATACAATTTTTAAAATGCGTATTTATTTTCAAGTTTACCTCAGTGTTATTGTATCTAAAAAAAACGCTTTTATGTTATAAAATGTAAGACTGTGTTCATATATAGGGTCTAGTTTTAAGAGCCGATACTGGATAGCCGATGGGTAGGAAGGCAGTGTGACAGTGTCTGGCAGAGGCCCATGTGAAGCGAGTTCAGCTGGTCTTTGCCTAGTTCCCAGCGGGATGGTCTTCCTACCACACAGCCAACGTCACAGCTGGTACAAATTGGCATGTGTGCTTGGCATCGCTGAGAAGAAAGTCCAAGGCCTGGACGATCATGGGGACTGAGTAGTTATCCAGGGCACTTTCAAGTGATTGTAGCTAACAAAATAATTCCATATGCCCTAGCCATGTTGCACTTCCATTAGCAGCATAAGTCTCAATTAGGTTAAAGGGAGTGTGACGAAGTGCCCGCCCCTGTGTGTATTTTCTGTTATATGTTACGTGTTGTGTGTAAATGTTGGTGTATAGAGATGGATGCACGGGATATAAATGGGTGTGTGCAGCACGAGTTATTTAAGATGTAATTGTATTTAGGCACGAGGATGGCACAAATCACTTCACGTGCTGGTTAAAATGTAATGTGTGGTCACGGGAGTACACTTAATTAATTCACGTGCTGGGATTCAAGTGAATAATTAATTAGTAATTGAATCCCAGCACAACAGTATAAATAGATGCACGTTTCATTCACTCGGGGTTGGGTGTTCGAGAGTGGAGAACGGGTGAGGAGAAGGAGGAAAGTAGTAAAGTGAAATAATCTAGAAGTGTTTGTACTCACCGTGTTTGTTTGTCTCTCCGTGCACCGTTTGTTAAGTGTTTAGTACGTTTTGTTTGTCTATTTATTTTGGCGCAAGTGCCGTGTCCTGTGTTTTTGTTACAAACCTTTTATTTTCTGTGCTGTTTATTAAATGCTGAGCGAAAGCATTCGCTCAGCTCCACCAAACCACAAGTCTCTGTCTGTTTATTTCCTGCTTCTGGTCTGACGCCACCCACTCCGGCCGTCTTTGTGACACGTGGTGTCCTGCGCGGGATCTACAGCGCCTCCAGGACTCAGGCCAGAGTTGAACCAGTTTTTTTTTTTTGGAAAAAACAAAAGGAAAAAAAAAGAAATGGGGAGAAGAGGCTGGAGAGGAGCACAGGAGGGCAAGGGAGAAAGGCGGAAGCAGGGCTGTGGTGTTTCACTGTGGCCAACTAGCCATACCACCATACCCTGCTCCGTCCACAGGACCCTTCAGGCAATGGCCCAAAGACTGGGATGGGGGGAGTGGTGCCCTGGCTGTGGGGCATATGGGCACACGTTGGCCCTATGCCCCATGCAGGATGAAGAAGAGGAGCCCTTGCTGCCACGTCCTATACCTGAAGGGGAGGAGCCTGAGCGTCCACAGCCCGAGCGGGAGGAGCCTGAGCGTCCACAGCCCGAGCGGAGGAGCCCGGCGGCCCCACGCCTGAGCGGGAGGAGCCCGTGCGTCCTACGCCTGAGCGGGAGGAGCCCGTGCGTCCTACGCCTGAGCGGGAGGAGCCCGTGCGTCCACACGCCTGAGCGGGAGGAGCCCGCGCCCACAGCCCGAAGGGAGGAGCCTGCCCGCGCCCAGGAGCCCGCCCACAGCCAGGGAGGGAGCCTGTGCGCCCACAGGCCCACAGCCTGAAGGGAGGAGCCCAAGGCCCACAGCCCGAGCGGGGGAGCCCGTGGCGTCCACAGCCCAAGAGGGGGGAGCGGTGCGTCCCACAGCCCAAGAGGGGGGAGCCGGTGTGCCCACAGCCCAAAAGGGAGGAGTCGGTGCGCCCACAGCCCAAAAGGGAGGAGTCGGTCGCCCACAGCCCAAAAGGGAGGAGTCGGTGCGTCCACAGCCCAAAGAGAGGGAAGTCGGGGCTTCCATAGCCCTAGGACCCAAGCTGCCAGCAGAGGGAGAATGCCTGCTGGTCCCACCTCCACCAGCAGAGGAAAAATGCCTGCTGTCCCCATCTCCACCAGCAGAGGAAGAATGCCTGCTGGTTTCCCCTTCCAAGGCAGAGCCGCACCAGTCCCCTGCAAGAAAGGCAGAGCCGCACCAGTCCCCTGCAAGAGAGGCAGAGCAGCACCAGTCCCCTGCAAAAGGGGGAGACTACACGCTGCTCCCACCTCCGTCGCCAGGAGACTACACGCTGCTCCCACCTTCACCGGCAGGAGCAGAGCGGCAGGAGCTGCCTTTAGCTCCGCCACCTTCACCGGCAGGAGCAGAGCAGCAGGAGCTGCCTCTGCCTCCGCCACCTCCACGGGCAGGAGCAGAGCAGCAGGAGCTGCCTCTGCCTCCGCCACCTCCACCAGCAGAGGGTGAATGCCTGCTGGGTCCCTGTCCACCAGCAGAGGGTGAATGCCTGCTGGGTTCCCGTCCACTAGCAGAGGGTGAATACCTGCTGGGTCCCTTTCCACCAGCAGAGGATGAATACCTGCTGGTATCACTTCCCCACCAGCAGAGGATGAATGCCTGCTGGTATCACTTCCCCACCAGCAGAGGATGAATGCCTGCTGGTATCACTTTCCCCACCATCACGAGGAGAGGAGCGGGAGCTGCCTCTGCCTCCATCACCATCAGGGGGAGAGGAGCAGGAGCTGCCTCCCCTTCACCAGAAGGACCAGGACTAGATGCTGGCGGTCCTCAGCAGCCCTGCATAGGCTGCTGAGGGAAGCATGGGAAGAACCGCCCGGCCGCAGAGGTCGAGAAGAGGGCCAACACCCGCACCCCAGCTTGTCCTGACTCCCTGCCTCGATTCGCTCAGGGATGCCTGCCTGGGGATGCCTGCCTGCCTTCGCCCAGGGATGCCTGCCTCCGCCCCCAGGGATGCCTGCCTCGCCGCCCAGGGATGCCTGCCACGCCGCCAAGGATGCTTGCCACGCTTAGCCCAAAGATGCCTGTCTGGCATCGCCCGGGCTGCCTGTCGCCCGCGACGCCCGGGCTGCCTGTCGCCCGCATCGCCGGGGTTGCCTGTCGCTCCGCATCGCCTGGGGTTGCCTGTCGCCCGCATCGTCTGGGGTTGCCAGCCATCCGCATCGCCTGGGGTTGCCAGCCGCCCGCACGCCTGGGGTTGCCAGCCGCCCGCATCGCCTGGGGTTGCCAGCCGCTCCGCATCGCCTGGGGTTGCCTGTTGCTCCGCATCAGCAGGGAAGTACTGTGGCGGAACCCCACCAGGGAGCTGCCAGCCACGAGGAAGGTGGGGGAGGTCAGGAGACCTGCTCCCACTGCAGCAGTTTTGCTGCGGAGAACGTGGGGGAGGTCAGGAGACCTGCTCCCCACTGCAGCAGTTTCGCTGCCGGAGATCGTGGGGGAGGTCAGGAGACCTGCTCCCACTGCAGCAGTTTCGCTGCCGGAGATCGTGGGGGAGGTCCGGAGACCTGCTCCCACTGCAGCAGTTTCGCTGCCGGAGATCGTGGGAGAGGTCCGAGACCTGCTCCCACTGCAGCTTCTTCGCTGCCGGAAGTACTGTGGTCGGAGCCCCACCAGGGGAGCTACCGGCTCTACGAAGAAAGGGGAGAGGTCAGGAGACCAGCATCCCCGCAGCAATTCGCTGCAGGAGGTGGACCAGCATGCTGTCAGCCGTGCCACTACCGGCAGGGGTGCTGACAGCATTGCTAGCCATGGGCCCACTGAAGCCTCCCTTCCCAGCCGAGACTTTGTCCTGGACTGCTGGGTTTTAAGGGGAGGTGGCCATTGAGGCCATGTGTGCTTTGCACAGGGGGGTATATGTGATGAAGTGCCCGCCCCTGTGTGTATTTTCTGTTATATGTTACGTGTTGTGTGTAAATGTTGGTGTATAGAGATGGATGCACGGGATATAAATGGGTGTGTGCAGCACGAGTTATTTAAGATGTAATTGTATTTAGGCACGAGGATGGCACAAATCACTTCACGTGCTGGTTAAAATGTAATGTGGTCACGGGGTACACTTAATTAATTCACGTGCTGGGATTCAAGTGAATAATTAATTAGTAATTGAATCCCAGCACAACAGTATAAATAGATGCACGTTTCATTCACTCGGGGTTGGGTGTTCGAGAGTGGAGAACGGGTGAGGAGAAGGAGGAAAGTAGTAAAGTGAAATAATCTAGAAGTGTTTGTACTCACCGTGTTTGTTTGTCTCTCCGTGCACCGTTTGTTAAGTGTTTAGTACGTTTTGTTTGTCTATTTATTTTGGCGCAAGTGCCGTGTCCTGTGTTTTTGTTACAAACCTTTTATTTTCTGTGCTGTTTATTAAATGCTGAGCGAAAGCATTCGCTCAGCTCCACCAAACCACAAGTCTCTGTCTGTTTATTTCCTGCTTCTGGTCTGACGCCACCCACTCCGGCCGTCTTTGTGACAGGGAGCTATCAGTTTATATTCCTGTGAACAGGATAGCTGGTGGGTGATGTCAGACCAGGAAGAGACAGAACCCAGTACTGTCAGTGCAATGCGCCGGGGCGCGGATTTATTGTAAATTATAAATAAAACAAAAAGGTTTGAACACTCACAAAAACAAAACACTTTCCCAAAACAAAACTGCATGATGGCCAAAACAGACAGACAGACAAACAAACAAACTCTAACCCACAACAAATATCGTGCTGAGATGTTTCAGCACGAGTAGCAATTGTTATAGTCTTTATTTTCTATCTTTTAAATGTCCTCTCCTCTCTCTCTCTCACGTGCCTCCTCTCTGTACACCCAACCCCTAGTGAGTGATTCGTGCTTCTTTATATACAACTGTGACAGGGTTTAATTGCTAATCATTCAATCTGGCCCCTGCACAGTTTGTACATGAACTAATTTGTGCATTCCCTGTGCCCACATACAAATATACATTTTAAATCACCGTGCTACATAACCCAAACTATACAAAATAAACCAAATACACCCAGGGGCGGGGGGTACCCCATGACAATGCTATTGACATGATATTCTTGGGTTATCTGTTTGCACTTCCTGGGTCACTTCCCCTCAGCAGTGTCTTCTGGGTCAAGGCAGTCAATTGTGACCATGTGTAAACTGTACTGTTTACACACGGCCACTTACAGCGCCTACTCATTTCCAGATTCAAAAAGAAACTGGCTCTAGGGACCAACTCACACAATGACAAAGTAAAACTAATATTCAGAAATCATGTCATTAAGAACCTTAAGGACTGTTTTTAGGATTGTTTTGTTATAGATTTTTTTTTTAAAGCCCATGTTGAAGTAAATTAAGTTTACAGACCACAATATGTTTTTCAACTGCTTTATAAAGGGTTATTTGTTTTTGTTTGTTTTTTTGAAATTCAAATGCCATTGAATGTCCACCACTTCTTAGCAATTAACACATTCAAGTATTCATATTTTGGAATAGGAGAAATTGACTCATGTGGCTTTTGGTTTTGTGACTGTGGTTTCCTTTGATAAATTCACATTGCTCTGTGTTCTCTTTGACAAAAGTACTTGAATTAAAAGAACAGAGATATTCTCTAAAACATTTTTTACACCACTGAAAAAGCTTTGACCACTTATTCTGAAACTATACATGTCTCTCTGTGAGTCGAGGTTTTTCATAAAGAAATGCAGTTTGGCTTGTGGTTTGATTCACGTTTACGAGGTGCAATTTCCCATCAAGGCCGATCATTCTTCACTTCAACAAAACAAGCTTGTAGTGCAAACAGGGTGGTGCCTTCTAAAAAAACCCGCTTGTCCTTTAAAAAAAATACATATTTCCAAGCTATCCATTTTATGGCTTTAGCATTTCACTCTGTAAAACTGACTAATTATTTGAACTATACTGATTGCAACTTGCCTACAAAATGGCATTAAAATAATTACTTACAACCCCCCTTTGAGTTTGTACATTTAGCACCATACAACCATTAGGAACATTCTGTCCAATTAAAGGTTGTGTAATTAATTAAGTGCATATTCTGTGAAAAGAGAAGAAGGGAGAATTTATCAAGCTGCTAAAATATGACCTATCTTGTCCAAAAGACTAATATGTTTAAACAAAAGATGAAAATTGATGACAACATTATTTGTAACAAAATGCTCACCGTGCAACTATGATACACTTGTACTTGATTCAGCATCTTATTGTCCTTACAGAATTCATGATGCATTACCTCTGCTGCCTGGTAATAACTTTCATTGAAGGGCAGTTCGCTTGTCTGTTCAAAGAAGGTTGTTTTATTCTTGTGTGTATTATTTGTTCTACAAGTTGAGATGTTTAAGCTAAAGCTGCTTGTTAAAATGGGCTGAGTTAGTTTTCTTGTTTATAGTAGCAGACAATGAAGTAGATATAAGAGTTGTCACTGCCTCAGACGACTTGCTGTATTTAAACTTGGAAGGGTAAGTATGCTTTAACCTTACATTGCTTTTGGTGTGTGGATTGAATTAGGTGGTGCTTTACAGCTTTATATAACAAGATTAAAGTACATGTGACAGGGCAGCGTCACTGGCAGTGGTGTTTAGACCAGCAAGGGAGACTCAGACACAGAAGTTGAGGGTTAAGCACGTTTAATAATAATAATAATAATAATAATAATAATAATAATAATAATAATAATAATCCACCAACAAAACACTGGACAGAATACAGAACACACACGTGCCTTGGCGGGGCTTTCACCCTGCCACAGTACTGTATATAGTTTCACATGCCCTGTTTACCTTAATTGTTTAGAACTGTAATTTCAATCTGGTTAAAGAAAGAAGGCATTTACTGAAACTACATGTCGTGTTGTACCAGTGAAATAGACTCATTAGTCGGTTGTTCTAGACCAGGGCTTCTCAAACCCGGTCCTGGGGACCCCCAGTGTCTTCTGGTTTTCATTCCAACTGAGTTCTCAGTTACTTAACTGACCTCTTAATTGAACTAATAACTTACTTAATTAGACATTTTGAAATGTTTTCAGCTCTTAAAGTTGCAGATTTCTTTTTAAAAGCTAAGAATTTAAAAAGGTCTAATTAAGTAAGTTATTAGTTCAGTTAAGTAATTGAGAGCTCAGTTGGAATGAAAACCAGAAGACACTGGGGGTCCCCAGGACCGGGTTTGAGAAGCCCTGTTCTAGACAGTGTACGTTTCCAACAAATAATAATCCACCACAGTGTTTACAAAATGTTTCACTGAAGAATGCATATTATTTTCCTGATCATTTCAGCTGGAGTGTGAATTATCTCCACTGCATCAGCGCCTTCTTTCCTGTCAGTAACCAACCAGCTGCTTCCCCTAATGACTGACATGCTTTGCAGCCAGTAAGGTGAGTTGACCCTGAAGACAATGCCAGGATGAAATGACCAAGGAAGTACAGATTTAATAGATTTCCAGGAAGGCAAGGCAAGCAAACTGCGAACTTTATTGTCCCTAGTATAGTACCAGATGTCATGTTAAAGAATGACAAAATGTAATGGGGATGGAGCTAACTGAAGCCCAACCAACATAGAAGCGTGGGTGCACAGCTACCTCGGGGGCAACTACGCTCAGGCTAAGCCACCACCGTGCCGTGCAGTAATCCGACTACGCCAGCTCTATAAAGAAAGAGCAACTCAAATGTAATGTTTATTTTATTGGGAAAGAACAATGCATGAACCACAAGAAAAGCAGAGAGCAAGCAAAGATGGAGTTCAGTGTTTTTATTTATAAGGTAAAATATGCTTTTCGCATTTACAAAAATAGTATATATCAAACGGATCCGTTTTTCAGGGCTTCGTAAAAACAGGCATATTAGTTATCAGCTACACGAAATAGACACAATTGTTCACAAGTCAGCATCACAGTTTGTAAAGCACTAAAGGGCACCTAAACAGAATGAAACAATCCAGCTAGTTACATTGAATTGGAGATGTGGTTGAGGACTCAGTCAACAAAGTGTATTCAAATGAAAATAACTCGGTGCTTCAACTAAATAAAACCTAGCGAGTCCTCAATCTCACCTCTAATTGAGTTCAGATACCGAGCATCGGGGACGTATTCCATTGACTAAATAATCCCAGTCTCACAGCTATCAAAGAAAGGAAATGGATTTTCATTTTACAGGCTAAATAATCACATAGGAGCCATTCTAAATCTCCTCCCACCCCTCTCACTACAGTCAGAGCCGGTGCCGAGCTAAGAAACAGCAGAGGCAACACATGAGCTACGCTTGTCATATGCGGATACACACCACCGCCAGCATAAGCTACAGTACACAAACTTCACACACAAAGTAGCAGTTTCTCAAAAAACCCTACCGCCGCTCCTACTTCCCAGCCCGGCATCCATACTCACAGGAACGGCTCGTTATCCTGACCGTCCTCCCCGCTCTCTCCTCGTTCTTCTTAATGAAGCGTTATAAAGTATTCAGCTACAAACAATTGGACTAATTAATCAATTACAACGCAATTTCCTTACACACATTCACACATGCTTTAAAAAACATATCAATATAAAATCAAGGTGCAATAGAAAAAAAAATGACACATCTATAAACTATACATACAAAATAAAGTGCAAAGAAAGCTTAACCCTGTTACAAATACATGGCTGTGATATCATGTGTTTCACAACTGAGCATGTGATACCTATGTAGGAAATTATTTTGTTAGCTACAACCTGTTTAAAAGCTTGTTTACTGTCTGAACAAAACACAATGGCAACACAGAAGTATTTAAACTGTAACATTCATAATGAAAAGCTATACAAAATATATCAACGATTACCAAAGCTGATTTCACCCATGATTCCCACCACTAACTGAACCAGCTCTCTTGTCCTGGTATTTTAATGTAAACTTGTTATTCTGAATAGTTTGTGGGGTTACAACAGAGCATTTCCATATTATACAAGACGTATAAGATCTGTGATCATTCAATTAATTCAAAGCAATTTAAAGAAAACGCCAACTTTTTATTACAGAAGCATTGTGAGTTGCTCCAATCTTTTCTCTATTTTCTCTATACAGCTTGTAGATACCACCTGTTGTGTTGGTCCCATCTATTCTATGATACAGTATTGAGACAGGTGGAGCCAACAGAGTTGAAAGGTCATTGAATTGGCCATGGGCATGACCTGTCCTTCTCCTATAAATATATTGCGAATCAGTACATGAAGTACATTATGCATGTTTGAAAAAGGCTCCTTTTCAATTCATATACTTTTAATTATGCGTGGACTAGCTCTATTCTCAGCTGAGATGACATCTCTTTTGCAAACAAACAAGCATACAAAAATAAAAGCAAGCCGTGTATCAAGCAGAACAATCATTTTATTCGGAGTAAATAAATAAGATGATAACGGACAGCAGGTTTCGATCTGCTAAACAATTAATTCCTAATTATGAGGGAGTTCAAACAAATGGTGCTTTATTTCCAAACAAGTAGTCTCTGCCAAAAAAAACCAAAAAACATTAGCACACCAGTGAATGCATCTGCAATTCTTTCAATGCACCCCATGCAGGCAGTAAAAATTGGCTGGGTGTCCATCTGGCACAGAAAATGGTTGTATGTTATTGCAATCCAAAGAGACTTCATCACTATAACTATAACATGTGACCTGCAAATGGAAATACACAACAGGTATGATTCATGGGGTTATTTAATCTATTAGAGCTCCTTTAACCAGGTGGCTTTTTTTCTTGAACCAGAAGGACCATTTAAAACCATCACTACCAGTTCATGTCATTTTTTGACTGATTTTACCACCTTCCCAGAGTTGATGTGTTTGGTCATTATCTAGCTGCCTGTAGCAGAGGGAGAGTGAAGCAGGCTGTGTTTACACTATACAGCACAGCGACTTGCATTTGCAGCGTGTACCTGTTTGATATGAATGCAGTTTAAGTTTGATTACTTGTATTAATACAAAACATACATTTAAACAATACAGCAAGAAGTCCTTAGCCCAGGCCAGAAATTTTTTGTAAGGTTTAGGCAATAAATGAATGTCTTGTTTTGTCCAGCTAGTGACTAATGCTCCTGTCCAAACACAGGCCAATTGCAGCCTTTTATCCACACGCTTTCCAGGTGGATTGGCTTAATGAACTAATTGGCCAACTGGATAGCCAATCAGCACCTAGGAATCAATTAAATGTGCCTGAAATAATACAACGCCACTCAGTACTAAATGTGCACTATTTGTGCTGGAGTTGGGGCTGGTTTTTTAAAGAGAGACAGGGTCCACACAGTACCCAATTAGACTTCAGAGCTACTTAAGTTATAGAACTCTGAGGCAGAGCGTTTTTTTGCTTTCCTTCTCATTTAGGAAAGCTAGACGTTGTAACTGACCTGCGGTCAACACCAGTGAGGTAATGCAATGCAATTCAGCTTCCTAATTGGAAGAGGAGGTTTGAGGAGGTTTCTAATGCTTCCTCTAGCTGAATTAGGCAGCATGCAAGTGTTTGTTCACAGTAGATCTGGTTTGTACATTACAGTTGATCTGGTTTGTAGTTGTAGATGCACGTGCTTGCTTTTAACATAGAAAAAGGCAGAAAATAATTAGCTGTGGTCATTTGCTGTCCCTCCTCCTAACCAGACTGCATGAATCAGCCCAAGCTCTGACAGTGTCAATAACACTGCTTCCTGCAAGGAGACATGCCTAATCGATGTTCAAGCTGAAATTAAGCGAAACACACTGATTGAAATTCCATATTGATCAATAGATTTTGCCATCACTAGCCGGGCTTGATTAGGAATTTCAAACACAAATCTAAATGCACTGCCATAAACACTTACATCGTGACTGTCTTACAGTATCCAGTTTAGAGCTACTGATTACCATATTAGGCAATGCTTAGCTTGTTGATGTTTATTAAGATGGGGTTCTTGTTTTGTTGTAGGTCAGATACCTACATGATAAGTGGAATCTCTGGAGGAATCAATGTGTTACAATACATAGTTATTTACATGTAATCCTGCACACAATTGTGTGTGAATATTGTAAGCAGGACAGTGTCTACAACATCTAAAATATCCAGGGTATGAAGATGGGATATATACAGATTGGGGATACAATTGGGGGTAATTAAATAATGATTCAATAATTTTATTATTTTAAAAAATGAATAATTATTTTAATGTTCAGGTTATGATTGTATGGGTGAAACGTAGAATTCTGCTTTATTTTCTGTAGTATAAATATGTAATGCATTCAAATTAAGTGGTGATTTGGTCAATTTAAACCCTGCCAAAATAAGCCACTCATTATTTTTTAGAGCCCTTTACAGCACCTTGGATTGCATTAATCATCTACAGTGCTGTAAAATGATCTAAAACAATCCAGCTGTGGCTTATCTTTTCAGGGTAGGTTGAACAAATATAGACTTTGGTTATTATTGTAATTACTGTACTAAGTAAGAGATATTTTAAAATGACATGCATTTACAAGGAATCACTCTTAATTTACTTGACTGTATTATTTATTTTTTGCTGTTTTTATTAATATCAAAACAATTGAGAAACATTACTTCAAATACATTTTATTCCATCAAACTTGAAGCTAACATTTTGCACTGGAACCCATAGTCGCTAAAGGACTATTAATGTACTATTAATAACATAAACCTGTCCATGATAACCCAGCGCTCCCCAATTAAGCAGCCTTTTCCCAGCTTGGTACCACGTGACCAAGGCTGTAGCCAGCTATGAGGCACCCGAGGCACGGGCCTCGGTGAAAATCATACTAGTAATTATTTATTTAGGCCTTTTACATGCTGCTTTGCCACAAATAAAAACGCATTTCATCCCACCTTGTGTGCGCACATTAATTCCCAAGTCCCGCTGACCTTGCACGTGACCCTCTTGAATTGCTAAGCAACATGCATAATAACATTGTATTTATGTGTACACACATGTATTTACCAAGTAACTACTATGTAATTAGATACACTTAATGTAAAGTGATTCCAGAAATGGCTATATAAAAATGATAATACTTTTTATATGGTTACATTACAAATTCAATACATGTCTAATTTACTGTGTATATAAATTCGATTTAACTGGCCCTTTGAATCTGAATCTATCTTACTTTTATTTTTGTGCGTGTGAAATAATTTATTCAGATATATCACTGACTCAAATGTATTTCAGCAGGAAAATATTTTCAAAAAATCCAGGAAACACAATTATTGTAAATCTGGAGAAGGGTAAAAAAAAAAATAGCAAAATTGTACAATTCATCTAAATACCAACATTGCAACATTGTTTAAATCAGATTAAGAAAGGGACACAAACAACCACCACCTCTAACAGTGTGTGACTAACAGAGAGTCTCTTAAGTGCATTCTGCCTTTAAAAGTAAGTAGAATACCATATTTCAACAATGACACTGTTCAGAACATAAGTACATTTGCAACATGTAAAGAACATGCATATCTCTTAAACGCACTTGGAAGTGTTTGTGAATGTGGTCTCACTGAGAATGAATCACGGGGTTTGACAAGTGGAAGAGCCAGACTGACACCCGGTAAAACGATAAAATAAGATACCAAGTTGACAGGAAGAATAAATCCCATGTCCTTATTAAAAAAGAAATATTATCCTTGTCAAGAAAAGGTGGGGTGTCCTAAATGAATGATAACAGGCTTATTAAAAGTAACAGCCACCTAAATTATAAATGACCTGCCTTCCTAAAAGTCTGTGCAGCCACAGCAAATTAAAATAAAGGATTCTATTATTACAGGTATTATTTTCTGTTCCTGCTCTTTTTTAAAAGCAGTATTTTCTTTCAGTCAATGTTCATTTTTTAAACATGAATGGAAAATAAACAGGCAGGTTTTGTGTTAATTTAGGCGCGTTAGCTGGATCATTTTCGATTGCTCTAATTTCTTTTATAGATTAAAAATGGTATCATTCCAAATGAAATGTGATAGACCTAGAAGAGGAGACGCAGCAATCAGTTACAAGCAATGCACTGATTTATAACTAAATTAAACACTTCTTGTTGTTTATTGGACCAATTACAATTGCCTGTATTAGTGTCTGGAAAGCTTGTGTACAATTTCATATATCCACAAACAAAATAAATCATTTAGGATGCATGTCAAAATGAAAGATTTTAAACCAAAATCCCAAAATGTGACAACATTTATTTGACTGTTAAAAACCAAGCTGGATTCATTTTTAAACTGCAGCTATTGGATGAATGCTAATAAAATGCTTGAAATATTTTCTTTAGTGTAGTGCTTTTGCTATTCTTGCACATTTGGTTGGTTATTGAAATAGCAACAGAACATAACCATGGAAGTAACCCCATAGTTTCACATAATTCATTCACATTGACAGCTTTGGATTGATTTGTACAAAGCTTTGCTTGCATAATTTCTTGCACCATGAAACCAGTCTATAAATCTGATCTTGTTTTAATATCTAATTGGGGCTGCGGCCGGTTCCATCTGCATTCTACAATCCAATCTGAAACTGGATATTACACACAAGTCAAACATCACCTGTATGTATCGTGTTACTGTATATTTGCTATTTATTCATTAATTCACCAACCTCCAATATTTCCTTGGCAGTGTAATGTTATAATGTCCACCCTACATATTTCTGCATTGGACACTGTGACAGGGAGCGAATGAATCTGAGTCAACAATCTCCCAGGACAGTATGCCCTGAACTGGATGGTTTGACAGGCATCTAAAAAGGGGGCCAACCACAATACTAGAAGTCAGCGACTTACTGCGGTAGTCGATGTGTCAGTCATGGATTGGAGGAGACGTGATTACACTCGCTACCAAAGGGGGCGTGACTGAAGGTATATCAGGGTGTGTGGCCGAGCGATCTGTTCCTTTGTTGTGGTTATGGACAGACCTGTAGAAGGAGTACAGTGATAAGATAACCGTGAGTGCTGTATTTTGTTTGTGTTTATAACTGTTTATTTGTAATTATTAGACAGATAAACACCCGGGAGCTGTCGCTGTCAAGCCAGCATTAAAACCCGGATTACAACTACTGCACCAAGTCACTAATCACTGTGTATTCACCACCAGCACGGGAGCACCACGAAAGGACACAGAGTCATGCCTGGACATTGCCTTTCTTTATTATCGTTTCAGGACAGAAACCCAGTATTATTTCTCTGTGCAAACTACACATTGCTGTGCAGTTGCCAGCGCTATTATTGAACTGTGCAAAAACAGGAAAAATACAAATAAAAGAACTGTTTGCACCGTGAACTCTGTCTGTGTGTTATTGCTGGAGCACCACCTCTACACCTGCACACTACAAACCACTTTGCCACAGACACTCATTAGGTAACTTCCACCATCAGCGTGAGTTGGAGAGACTGATTTGCCTGCAATCCGAACAGGGGCCCTTATTGAAATCAATTTGATCTCGGTCTGCTGCTGATGGAAATGAACAATCCTGGTTTCAATCGGTTTCAAAAAGACACAGCAATTTGAATCTAGGAACTCAATCCTCCAGCAGGTATTGCATTCAACGCTGGTTGATATGTTTTTATCCAGGAACCAGAAAATAAATGTACAAAGAGGCAAAACATGGGAATGGAAGCTAAAAACAGTTTTTCATTTTAAGTGTTTTTCATTTTTTTTTTTTTAATGTCATGTTCCAACACAACAGCGAGCTGAGCAAATAGCACTGCATTCAAGGGAAGATTAACTAAACGAATGTATTAGCTTTTTAGCCCTCTAAATCTGCCATGAGAGTTGAGAGTTCAAGTTTGGTGTAGATGATGGATTTCTGTTAGTGGGGAACATCCAGCAGTGCTTCATTAGCTACCAAATATTTACTCATTCGATATACACATGTGCCTCTTCCATGTAGGTTTGCCTAGAATAACAGTCCCTTGGCTTGTCAGTTTCAGGATATGAAACTGGATAAATCATGCACTTTTGAACTGATAGATGTCATGGCTGCTGTATACAGATGAGGAAGTAAGTCAATGACCACTCCTGTTTAGGTTACATACTATAAACAGTGACATTCCTCTACTGTGAGAGAATCTGCTGGCAAGGCAGTCTCAGCTTACCAGGTTGGATGCTGCTGTGAATAGGAGTGCAGAGATGTCAAAGTCGAGCTGTTAAAGAGTTATTGACTGCTAGTGTGGGTGAGCATGTTTGGACTGAATCACGAATTATTCAGACTTCATCCGTTTAGATTAAAATACTTAAGGCTGTTCAAATGTTTTGATTTATGGGCAATTTATGGTCGACATGTCTAATAAGGACAGAGTACCATTTCGCATGTATTCCAGCTGTTTGTTATCTCTGCCAGGAAAAAAAGCATTAGGAACATCAAAATAGCTCCAGGAAGATGTGTGATTTCGAGAGGTATGGAACAAATATTACCTGAGCCAGCACATCCTCACATCTCAAATAAGATGTAGAACACCTTTATCCAAACTGTACCCAATATTTTAAATATATCCATTTCTATAAAGGAATTTATACTGGACTAACATAATTACTTATATAGTCTTCTGTGGTTTCAAGAAAACAAGTTGTCAAAAACCTGTTCTTTATCTGTCTAGATCTCATGTTCTTGCCAGTAATCACTCTCAACTTATTTTAAACTCCCTTCCCAAGGTTTGTTGCCAAGATAACACAGATTCTTAAGAGCTTCTCTACCTTTTGATATCCAGACAACTAAAAAAAAATGTATACATTTTCCTTTTAACAAACTAGTAAAAGGAATAAATGTGTGGGATCACGCCAAAACACTGTTCGCTTATTGATTGAGCCTGTTCGTCTGTCTGTGCTGTGTGATTATTACGCCATTATGAGGATCTTCTGTATGTGTGTGCACCAGATTTACATTGCAAACTGAATCCTTTGCAAACTGTTGATACCTTATGCCCCTAGTCGTACCCTGAGATCAGCATGTGTTAGCATTCTGGCTGCTCCAAGAAGTCAGCTGAAATCAGGAGGGGCCGGGCCCTGTCTGTGGTACACTATTCCAAATCATGGCAGGATTGCTGGCACAGCTGACATTTTTAAATCAATTTTAAAAACATATCTGGTTGAGTTTGCTTATTTTTGACCTGGATTGCTTGGCTGTTGGCTTTCTATTTATTTGTTGGTTTTATTGTAAAGCGCCCTGGGATGCTTCACATGAAGAGAGCTATATAAAAGTAAATTGTATTCTAGAGACCTATGTCCTTTAACGAAGATCTAAATATCCTTATCTGATCGAGCTGGGGTGGGGTGGGGGGTGAATTTAGAAATAGTCAAACTAGGTCACACAGTGCCTCAGAATTCCTCTCCCTGGAACACAGTTCAAACTTCATAATGTCAGCCATGACATTTAACTAGCTTCACAACTTAGGAATTGATCCTGTACTGCAAATCCACCAGTCAGCAGAAACACTGGTTAATCTTAACAACTGCTGGATGAATTACATAAATGACAAGTCACTTGGGAAATGGCTTCAAAGCTTGCTGGGACTTCAAATTTACATTAAAACATTCTTAAGATATATAGCTTGCTAGAATTACTCCAGTATACACTCATAAAAGACCAACAAGACTCGAAACAATCGATGGAATTAATTAAAAACAGTAAAATAACGTGTCCAATACACAGAGGGTAGTGTATTTCCTGAAGGAAGATTACATAGCCTTTGACTTGCAGGAAGCCTTCAATTATAAAACTGTACAGTATGCATGGTCCCCATTATTGATAACCGTAGAACATGTGTATGGTTATTTCCTACTTCACTTTGCTTTTACTGTGCTGTTCCGTGTCAAACAACCCATACTAAATTGAAATGTCTTTAAGTAAAGAGGAAGGAATTCAGGTCATTTTGATGTGTGGTGCAGATAGTCAATGTGGTGTGGTCAACTGATTTAACAGAGAGCATCCTAATTGGCATAATATACACCATGGCTAGTGTTGTATGTGTAATAAATTATATAAATAATAAATCTGCATCTCGGTCTGAAACAAGCAGCAAAACAAAGAATAACTGCAGCAAAGAGAGGCAGATATAGTCCTACTCTGTCTAATAAGCCATGGTTAGCTCTCCTATTTGTTTTAGTCTCCTGTCAATTGGGAACCCATGTAGAGGCCCAACAGAGATACAGCAGCTTCTGATCACAGAGTAAACAACAACCTAGACTCCATGAGTTCACATTAGTTATGGAATCGAAGCCAGCGCTATAAAACACTGTCAATTAGGTCCACGTCATGTCGACAAGAGAAAATAGAAACAGAGAGCCATTTATGATAGATATGGTTCTCATCACAGCTTCCTTCACTGAAGAATGTAAAGTAGAAATACAGACATCCTCTGGGGAGAGGGGCACAATAAATTGTACATGAGGCCAACGTTTTAAATAACAGTCCCATGTTTGCCGTTTCTCTGCGCGATGTGGAAATGTACTGGTTTGTTTTCCTCAGTATGTATTGCCTAGGACAAACACACTTAACACGACGGCTCTTTTGACTCATTATATGTGCCGTGGCATTGAGGAGCCACTTACACTCCTAATATGGCTAACACCTTCCGATTGCTAAGGATAAATGTGTCAAAGTTGAAACTGAGGTCAAAGGGAAAATAAATGAAATACCATAGCAATCTGATTTTTTAAAACCATTGCCCAGAACCAACTACCAGCAAGAGAAACACAATGAACAAATGTTGCACATTTACCATGGTCATTGTCCCTGTGTCTTTAATTAGAAGGGCTTTGAAGTGGTTATTTTGCTCTCATGAATATTCAAACAATGTAAAATGAAATAAAATGTAACCCCGTGTATAGCATTATTAAAGTTGAAATCTATAGGTATTTAAAAAAAAAAAAAAAAAAACTTCTGGTGTGCGGAGAATGAAGAGAGATAATTAGAGTTTATAGACTTAATTTTAGTACTTGTACTACCTGATTATATGTAGCTGTGCAGTGATAAGACTTCATTGAAATTTACAACAAGTAATCTTCTTCCATATGGACCCACCAAATGGAGATCACAGGCTGACAAAAGCAATCAGTTTTTTAATTAACAGAATTAACAGTGCGATGTTTAACTGTAATGACAGCAATAAAAACACGAGATGGGAAGTTGATGTGACAATTGTTGTACAGTAAACTGTACATATCTGTGCTTTCCATTATAATGCAGTAACAATAAAAAAACAAACTGGGAGAATGTGAAGCGGAACATTAATCGTGTCTGGCATCACCTTCTCAGATTAACACCAGCTATTGGCATTTTACTGAAGTCATAAAACAAAGGGTGAAATAAACCCTATCATGTAGTTCTGTCTTGAGGCTGTTTTTTTTATGGTCCAACGAAAAAAAAAAAACAATGCTATGTAACCTTACAAAAGTTTACTATGCAATAAAATGGAAAAGGTGTATGGATATGTTAGATTAGATTTATTTTAATGTATTCCTATGCTGTTTAGATTAACTTTATATCATTTTCTGTTTCAATAATCACATCCTGGTGATTTCTTAGCACTCTGTCCTCAATATAACTCTGAGACTCATGTCTACACTCCATGCACATCTGGTACACCACAGTGTAACCAGTAACCCTTTAGGGCCCGAGATATTTCTGCCTGTGTTTTACTGTTGTTAGATTTGTGGCTATAACTTGTTAACTATAAAGGTTACAGATACTTGTCATACATGAAATGAATGTGCACACTCATTTAACCAGGATATAAGGAGTACATTTGATAGACTCTCTTTTAAATGTTTTAAAAATGATCTCTGTAAATTGTTTAGGGCTTTGTGTAAATGTTTTGATCCTGATTAAGGATTCATACATGTTCGGGTGACTGTCCTTTGCTTATGACTTCTAAAATGATTAAGGTATCATGTACCACACATGATATTGTGTTGTTTTATTGTATATGTTTGTTGACAGGACCCCCTTGTAAATGAGATCAAGGTCTCAATGGGTTAAATTCCTGTACAAATAAATACATTTAAATAAATAAATAAATAAATAAATAAATAAAAACTCACCCTGTTCAATATAGATAACAAAAACATCAGAAAATTAGACACTTTTTAGAAAAAAAAAAACATTATTTATTGTTTGTAAAAAATATTTGAGCATGGCCAGCTCAAATCTGATAGTGCACAATGAAACTTCAACATGTAGGGAACATGGACATTTTTTTTTTTTAACAAATTGGATAAAAAATAAAGGACTTATGGCCACATATACAAAAGGGACCAAAAGCAATTAAAAAAAAGTGATTAATTGAAAATGTGCAACAGAAAGCACTCTGATCATGTGGTACAAGATGGGACTGTTCACTGTGACTTGAATGGCCAGCAAGGTGGCGATCAGGGCAACATAACCCTAAACAGCTCTGGTCTCGTGCATCTGATCCACAAGCATGAAAAAAAATATATATATTTATCAGAAAATAGGTCCTTGTGCCTTCAATGTCAAAATTTCTCTTATTTTGTAAAGATTTTGTGTGAAAATGTTTGTTTACTGCACCGAGGTAGGTCTGTCTTCAGTGCAGCAATAAAATTGCAAAACACTTGCATTCAATGCTATCTCCTAATATGGTCATCTACCAGAAATACACAAGTATGACCTTGTTTTAAAAGTCTGAATCTCCTCTTTCCAAGCAAGGCTGTCTCTTACAGTGCCTGAGTAAAAAGAGTTAAAGGGCCAGGTCGCTGATGGGATATTTATTATTGGGTGGACCCTAACCAGTCCCCATGCAACATTCTGCCTCTAATGGATGCCAGAAATATAATTTGTTCTACAGTATGTAATAATTCTTACTGATGTATTTCTTGGATTAGAATGTTGCAGGGGGACAGATTAATGGTTACACCTCTGGTGTACCAAATGTACTTCGGTGTAAGACGTGATTCTGAGAGTGAAAGTATGATAAAACAAATATCTTTTTGGTAAAGCATGGTGTTAAATCTCATAGTTAATAAAATAATAAAAACAAATATGACGTGGTTTGCACTTCCATTCATTATGTGGGTATCACAGGTGCTCAACCCTTTCAATGCATACATGTATTTATCTTGCTCTTAATTGTATTATTATTTGTACTGTGATACTTGAAATGTATTTGCTTACGATTGTAAGTCGCCCTGGATAAGGGCGTCTGCTAAGAAATAAATAATAATAATAATAATACTTTCCTGTCAGTAACCAGCCAGCTGCTTCCCCTAACAACTAACATGCTTTCTATCGAGTGACAAGCTTTGATCCTGAACACACTGATAAGGTGAGATTACCTTGGAACTATAAGTGTCCTGAAAGAAGGGCATGCAAACTGAGATTGTTATATGTATTCAAATGTATGTTACTGTGGCGGAGTGTCCCTCCCCTATGTATTATTATTTGTATTTTTGTTTGCGGCGCAGTTAAAAGCGCCACGTCTTTTATTATTTATATTTAAAAACCCTGTGAGGATGCATGACTGATCAGCTACTGATTATTTAACTAGCTGACAGTCATGCATCCTTACCAAACGCGTGCAGACTCTGGCCGAGGGGTAATAAGATAATTAACAACTAGTTAACCCCTCGGCCAGAGTATAAGAACCTGCAGCTGCCTGTGCTGCGGGGTGGAGTGTACAGAGGAGAGTACGGGGAGAGAGCGAGAGCGAGGAAACATAATGACATTTAAAAACGACTGCTAAACAGTCTTTGTTTATTCGTTTGGCCCTTGTGCCTTTTTGTTTTGTTTTGTTCATTGTTTAAATCTTTTGTTTTTGTTTATTTGATTAATTAAATACGCTGAATGCAGTAGCATTCAGCTTCACCCGCCCATCCATTGTTTTGGTTTCTGTACTTCCTGGTCCGTGACGTCACCACACCTCACCACTGCGAGCCAGACTGTCACATATGGTGTCCTGCATGGGACAAACAACGCCTCCAAGAGCCGGACCAGGACAGAAAAATGCGTTTTTTTTGTTTGTTCGTTTTTTTTTCAAATTAAATAATGGGAAGAAGGAGGAAACAGCAGCAGCAAGTGCAACAGCACGGGGCTGGTTGCAAGTCCCGCTGGGTCCCTGCTGTGCTGGACATCTGCCTCACCTGTCTGAGGGGTGAGGAATGGTGCTTCGCCGTTGGTGAGGTTGGGCATGTAGCACCCGACCAACCCCCTCCATGGCAGGTGAGGGAGGAGCCTGAACATCCTGCGCCCATGTGGGAGGAGGATGGCCCAGAGCAGGAACCGGAGGATGAGGGGTCAGTCCGTCCACAGCCCAAGAGGGGGCCCGTGTCCACAGCCCAAGGCTCCACTAGCAGGGGAAGAATACCTGCTGGTTTCACCTCCACCACCCCCGTCCGAGGGAAAGGAGCAGGAGCTGCCTCTGCATCCTCCGAGGCGGACTGGTCCACTCTCCTCAGAGGGGATCTGGGACTGGCTGGCAGAGCCTGAGAGGGATATTGTGGACCCCCTCCCTGCTGTGATCAACCTCCTGTGGGCAAGAGATGGGGAGCGCTGGGAGGCCTGGGAACAGAAACACCACCCAGCATCCCTCCCAGACATCGCAGCCATGGTGCTCAACTGCCTGGCTGCAGATATGGGAGGGGCCTCGCTGCTGTTTCCAGCGCCAGAGGGAGAAGAGTCATCGCTGCCTTCTCCAGCGCCAGAGGGAGAAGAGTCATCGCTGCCTTCTCCAGCGCCAGAGGAGAAGAGTCATCGCTGCCTTCTCCAGCGCCAGAGGGAGAAGAGTCATCGCTGCCGTCTCCAGCGCCAGAGGGAGAAGAGCCATTGCTGCCGTCTCCAGCACTGGGGGCAGGGAGCCATCGCTGCTGCCTCCAACTCCAGCACCACCAGGGAGCAGAGCAGCAGGAGCTGCCTCTGTCTCCAGCACCACCAGGAGCAGAGCAGCAGGAGCTGCCTCTGTCTCCACCACCACCAGGAGCAGAGCAGCAGGAGCTGCCTCTGTCTCCACCACCGCCAGGAGCAGAGCAGCAGGAGCTGCCTCTGTCTCCACCACCGCCAGGAGCAGAGCAGCAGGAGCTGTCTCTGTCTCCACCACCTCCACCAGCAGAGGGTGCATTCCTGCTGGTTCCGCTCCACCACCGCTGTGGGAGGCAAGAGCTTCTGCCCTCCCACCTCCACCAGCAGAGGGTGAATTCCTGCTGGTTCCGCCTCAACCGCTGTGGGAGGATTGCTTGCCCCTCCCACCTCCACCAGCAAAGGGTGAATACCTGCTGGTTCCACATCCACCGTCATGGGAAGGACTGCTCCTGCCCTGCCTCGCACCGCCTGGGATGCCTGCCCCACCGCCCAAGGATGCCTGTTGCCCGCACCGCCCTGCCCAAGGATGCCTGTTGCCCGCCCAAGGATGCCGCCTGGGGCTGCCTGTTGCTCCGCACGCCTGGGCTGCCTGTTGCTCCGCATCGCCTGGGGCTGCCTGTTGCTCCGCATCGCCTGGGGCTGCCTGTTGCTCCGCATCACCTGGGGCTGCCTGTTGCTCCACATCGCCTGGAGAGCCACCAGTTACAGGGTACGAGGGAGAAGTGGAGCTCCCGCTGCCGCCTCCATGGCCAGGTCCTCCCCTCCCGAGTTCGCCTCCCGAGGGTCCGCTGCTGCTGCTGCTGCCGTCGCCTCCCGAGGGTCCGCTGCTGCTGCCGTCGCCTCCCGAGGGTCCGCTGCTGCTGCCGTCGCCTCCCGAGGGTCCGCTGCTGCAGCCGTCGCCTCCCGAGGGTCCACTGCTGCTGCCGCCGCCTCCCGAGGGTCCGCTGCTGTTGCCGTCGCCTGCCGAGGGTCCGCTGCTGCTGCCGTCGCCTCCCGAGGGTCCGCTGCTGCTGCCGTCGCCTGCCAAGGGTCTGCAGCTGCTGCCGTCGCCTCCCGAGGGTCCTGTTTTGCCTGGGGTCGCTACCAGTCCTGCCATGCGGCAGGAAATACTGTGGCTGGAGCCCCATGAAGGGGAGCTGCCGCCACGGAAAAAGGGGAGGTCAGAAGACCAGCTCCCCAGCCGCACTTTCATGGCAGGAAATACTGTGGCTGGAGCCCCATGAAGGGCAACTGCCAGCCATGAAGAAGAAGGGAGGTCAGGAGATCAGCTCCCCAGCCCGCAATTTCGCTGGGTAGAAATACTGTGGCTGGAGCCCCATGAAGGGCAACTGCCGGCCATGAAGAAGGGGGGGCAGGTCTGGAGACCACCCCCAAAAATTTTTTGGCCAGTGGAGCTGGCCAGTGGAGCTGGCCTGTGCGCGGGCCATCGGAACGCTACTGCTGTTTGGGTGGGAGGAGGACATCCCACCGTGGCCGCCACTTTTGGCCCGTTGCTGCCCCTGTTCCTGTGCCGGGACTGCTAGCTGGGACTTTGGGGACTAAGGGGGGAGGTGGCCGAAAAGGCCATGTGTGCTGCGCACAAGGGGGCATGTGTGGTGGAGTGTCCCGCCCCTATGTATTATTATTTGTATTTTTGTTTGCGGCGCAGTTAAAAGCGCCGCGTCTTTTATTATTTATATTTAAAACCCTGTGAGGATGCATGACTGATCAGCTACTGATTATTTAACTAGCTGACAGTCATGCATCCTTACCAAACGCATGCAGACTCTGGCCGAGGGGTAATAAGATAATTAACAACTAGTTAACCCCTCGGCCAGAGTATAAGAACCTGCAGCTGCCCGTGCTGCGGGGTGGAGTGTACAGAGGAGAGTACGGGGAGAGAGCGAGAGCGAGGAAACATAACGACATTTAAAAACGACTGCTAAACAGTCTTTGTTTATTCGTTTGGCCCTTGTGCCTTTTTGTTTTGTGTTTTGTTCATTGTTTAAATCTTTTGTTTTTGTTTATTTGATTAATTAAATACGCTGAATGCAGTAGCATTCAGCTTCACCCGCCCATCCATTGTTTTGGTTTCTGTACTTCCTGGTCCGTGACGTCACCACACCTCACCACTGCGAGCCAGACTGTCACAGTTACATATATTTTATAATATCATTTCAATGTTCTTCTTTCAAAACTACTTTTGTGAGACTTATATAGTGACTAAAAGTGGACAAGAAGTCAAATATACCCTGAGCATGCAGAGTTGAACAGAGGCAACGAGACACATGTTTGGGTGATCTCACTTGATCAAAGAAATCTCTGTTTGCAGGCCATGCTTTCAGTTAGTGTTGCACTTGCTTAATCATTTCACCTAGAGGGTTAAATTGTCCCCACCCCTTCACTGGCAGCTTCCCTGTCATTAACCAACCAGCTGCTTCCCCTATTGACTGACATGCTTCCAGGCAGTAACATGCTTTGACCCAGAAGACACTGCAAATTGCTGTACAAATGTAGGTTAATTATTTCCAGCATTGATTTGAATTAAATGGATTAAGAAAAAAGGCAGAGATGATTTCGAGTAGACCAACAATACAACTCACTTAGAATTAAGATGCATAGAATCCAGCATGATGTATGGCTGTAGCACTATAGAGCAGTCAAATCGAAACTTCAAGTTCAACAAAAGTTGTATTCTTACACTTTGAATGAAATTTGTGTGAATAACTTTCCAGGAAGCAATATGGTGTTATGATTTGTGGTCTTGGTTATTGGAACAGTTTATAGAACACCCTGAAAATGCACATAAAGAACAAACCACCACCTGATACTTTACTGATAGTGTTTGTGTAGAAAATGGGATCACACTTAATTCACTTTATTTGAATGGGATACTATGTAGCATGTATAACACCTTCATAAAAGCTACCTAACACTGTCTAACTACGTTCATAATCATTATCACATTTGTTCTTTGTGGTGTTTTTTTAGTAATGCATTCCAGTTATTCTCTTAAAATGTTTTCCGCTTTCAAATACAGGAATGATATTTTAGGGTGAAATTGAACATGGTTGTGGATAACAGCGGCTGACATACCTAACGATTGCTGTTTAGGACTAATGTGATGCAATAACAGAATTATTTTGTGTTTTTATTGGTAATCAATAGTAATGCTATATATTCATACCCAGACTGGTTCATGTAATTGTTTAAGCAGCCTTTAAAATGTTTTTTTTTTTGCACTTTATTGATTAAAACATTTATTTCCATTGTCTTGACTTTCCTTTTTAGCACACAGTGACCTTAGCCAATGAAGTAGTTCAATAATTGTTAAGAAAAAGCCAATGATTAATTACATGGCAGAGTTCTGTTGTACCGTATTTTTTTAAAAAAACCCTGGTAGTTATTAAGGTAGCAGTAATCTTTGAAACTACTGTGTGAAACAGGTTGTTATGGTAACAAGTGTTATGCAAAGACCAGGTAGTTGAACGAGTTCTTTGAAGACATGCTTATATCATTTTTCGCATTCTGTTTGTATGATAAAATATGATAAGACAGCTGACAGAAACATGCCTCATTTATTTTATATTTATTTACTTTTAATACAAGTCAGTGGGGTGTAGCGCTGGTGAGCAGAAACAGCATGAAAGCTGTGAAATAAAATACACCCCTTTCATTTCTAAATAAAGTAAACTGTCCTGTTTTTATTTACCAGTGGTACAATCAGTTGGCAGTCTTATATGATGTGTCACTAGTTCATTTTATTCATGAATGAAGACAGCTTTCAATGACAATGCATATTTGTATCACCTGTGCAAAGTAAGACTTAGGTCCCTAATTCTGAAGCAAGTGCAAAGTAGACAGCAGCTGTCAGAGATGAATAAAACAATTTTAATGATATACAACCGCCTATTTGCGAGACAATAATAATTCAGTCATAACGCTACCCCAACCGAGCATTGTTTTTTTGCTGCACATAGGATACTATGTCAGGGGACAGGTAAGGTCCTTACCTGTAATTTAGGAAGTAAGTTCACGATAAAAAAGACTTGAGGGAGGTCAAAGTCAAAATAAAAATATCAACACCACAACTCTTAAGAAGGCACACATCTGTACAAAGGCACACATTGTTACACCTATAGATCGTGGAACAATCTTGTATATATTTATTAAAGAGTAAGTACAGGTTGCTTCTCATTTGATTTATTTGTTCATGTTACCTTTACCTGTTTACGGTGTTTACAATCATTATGAGCAGTCCATCTGCTTTATTATCTGAGAATGTGCTGTACAATTCCGGTTATTAACTCCTTTTGAGATAATTCAAACATAAATCATACTCTGACCTATTATCATTGCTGGTGCCACCCTTTCAGTTAACGCTGCTAGTCTCTCTACCAAGTCTGAAAATCAGAGTTCCATTGTTGCTACCCCTCTGAACCCCACTAACCGACCAGCAGGACTGGCGGTTACCATTGTTAAGTGAGTCGCCCTTTTTCACCCATTGAAGCAAGGCATGCTGCCAAGATAGTGACCTTTAGAGGCAATGGATCAGCCTGGGAAGTCTTAACCTGGACTCCTGCGCAGTAAGGGTGGCTGAAGCCCAATCTCCAGCTGATTCCCCTCTCAGGTGGTCCCCAGTCAAGGTCGTTATTTTCGCCTGCCTCTCCTCCTTCTCCTCCTCTGCAGCTGTAGCTCCTTTTCAGGAGGTTGATGCGTCTACGCTCGGTTGACCTCCAACAGCTGCCAGAACATTAGGCTAAAAATCAAGATCCTGAGCAAATATACTAATCTAGCAATCCCCTTCTAAAACGTTGCTCATTTATTAGGTAACACTACATTAAGAGTCTCTAATTATTGTGTGTATTTACATAGCAGCTACTTAGTAAATACATATGCACTTACACATAATTACAATGTTACTATGCAGTTAATGTGTACATTTTTTACATGATATAACCCTAACCCTAAACCGAACTCTAAACCTAACCCTAACCCCAACACTTTTCTGATACAATTGTGTACTTTCATATATTGTGCAAAAAGATTTACACATTAAGTACATTGTAACTGTGCAGAAAAAAAACATTGTAATTATGTGTACATACATGTGTATTTACTATGTAACTATGTAAATACACAGCAATTAGAGACACTTAATGTAAAGTGTTACCATTTATTAAAACCTTCTTATGAAAATCATATGTCATATTATTTGTAACTGTATTTGTTAACTGTGATGTTAATAGCAATGCTTTAATGTTTATTTATTGAGAGCTGTGTTACCATACTTGTGTCCTGCTGTTTTCTGCTCCCCTAGACATCCCTTAGAAATGAGGGTATATTGAAATAAAAGCAAAACCCAGCCTGATTCTGCAGAGTGATGAACCACGGACAGTGCCGCAGCACTGCGCTGAACACAGTGAAATTATTACAAATAATGAACGGACATCAATATAAATTCTGTAGAGACCCATTTCATTCTGTTTTCGACAGCATTTTCTGGTTGTAATTTTCTCCAAATGTTAACATCATTGAAGCTGCCTATTGATTCTATTATTTCTGACCTTGCATTATGTAGGCTAATCTTGCATGCCATAAAATTTCATTTCATAGCGAAAATGATATCAAGACCCTCAGGGTGAGTTCGACGCAGGTTGCAGCACCCCTGAGATTCATAACAATGCACATGGGTAAACAAACTGTATGGACTTAATGTTTCTTTGATGTTTATACAACACTAGTTTACATTCCATGAAAAACAACAGTTTTGCAAAGCAACTTGTCACACATGGCCTGTTTAAGCTTAGCTTCTAGATACATAGTGGGTTTTTTTTGCCATTTCTTAAAGGCGTTGATCAAAGGTGTGTGTAATATATACAGTAATATGGCATATAATATATATATATATATATATATATATATATATATATATATATATATATATATATATATATATATATATATATATATATATATATATATATATATATATATATATATATATATTCTATATTTCCTACGACCTGTGCTTGGAACTGTTTTAAAAAGCCCAGTTCCTTATCGAAGTTGCCAGAACTGGCTACTAATAGTGTCCCTTTAGTTTGACCTCTCACTGAAGCCCCAATGTGTTCAGATTTATCTGAACAATTCTTGGACGCATCAATTTAATTGGTGCTATCATATCACTGTTTGTACAGTCTAATTTACTGCCCAGTCTGTGTTGTACTTGTTAGATCAGATACTGGATTAACTGACAGAATCTGTTTGTTGGGGATTTTTAGAGCAATGTTACTGAGGGTAGCCATGGAAACCCACTACCCAGTGTGGGCAGTGCAGGAAAAATTTCTGGCAACTTCGATAATGAGCTGGGATTTTTAAAACTGTTCAGGGCATTTTCCTAGGTCATACAAAGCAAAACAAAAAATCAATGCAATTCAATTTGAGCACCGGCACACAGTGATTATCATAAATATCATACAAAGATATGGAAAGTAAAAAACTGATAGGGTGGTGTGGCAAAGTGGTTTGTAGTGCACAGGTGCAGTCGTGATGTGGTGCTTAGGAAAGATAGACACAAAACGAGTTCACTGTGAAATAACAACTCTTTATTTGCTGACAAATAATAATACCTGGCTCTACACAAGGATGTGTATCGCTCAGGCAAACCATGGGGTTCAGTCCAGAAATAATAATACACCAAACAAGACACACACAAACAGAGTGAGTGCTCTTAGTGAAAGTGGTGATTTGCAGGTTTATTCGTGTACAATGGTGAAGTGGAGTCCGGGTTTAATTGCTGGCGGTTTAGCTACAGCTCCCGGAGGTTAGCCTTCTATAATGACAAGCACAGACAGTTAGAAACAAACAAAACACTTAACACTCACGATACTCTTATCACAGTCTGTTTCCTTTCTCGGTCATTCTCATAACCACATCAAAGGAAGAGATTACATCGTCACATCCCCAATTATACCCTTAGTCAGGCCCCCTGTGATAGCTAGTTCTATCACATCTCTTCCAATCCATGACTGACCATCGCGTACCGCTTTAGGGCGATGATGTCGGGCATCGTGACTCCGCCCACTTCCTGACTGGCTGGCTTCCGACTGACCCTGGAATGAACTGCCAGACCAACCAGTACGAGGCGCTCTGTTCCTGTTAAACAGCGCCCTCATAGATCGGGAGGGAGACTGTGGACTAGGATTCATTCGCTTTCTGTCACAGGTGGATAATTTGTCCAGCTTCTCAATTATTTTTTAAAGACTGCTTGACAAACAAATGCAAGAAAGCTTTAGCATCTGGCATCCAATTCATTGTGGAAACTGAGTTAGCACAGATATTATTAGGTGAAAGAGAGTGCATGTTTTCATATTGTTTGTGCCATTGTTTAATACTCCCAAACTAAGTTTCAGCTTGGCTGAGCACTCGTGAAACTCTAAACCGTGAAAACAGCTGGCTTGAACATCCCATCTGTCAGGGTCTCTTTTGCAGCCAATGATTGAAATAACAACCGGTGAAGTGGAAATGGACAGTGATATCTCAATGTGGATTTCTAATATCTACAGTCTAGTAGAATATATAACTCTGAACACAGAGTTTCTGCAAATACTTGCGTCACTTCCTCATAGATTTTGTTTACCTCGATTGCTTCATCTTTTTTGCAGATCTTGAAGAGCGCTGAATCTATTCTTCAGTTCCAGTTGAAACACCAGGCTTTGCTTCTGGAGCATTTCTACATTGATTGTGTTGGATTTTGTCATCACGAGTTTCGCTCTCTCCACTGTGTTTAGGTGTATTTTGTATCTTACAAGTCTGTGGTCACTTCCTGTGTTAAAATTGTTTATTATTATTATTATTATTATTATTATTATTATTATTATTATTATTATTATTATTATTATTTATTTCTTAGCAGACCATCTTATCCAGGGCGACTTACAATTGTTACAAGATATCACATTATTTTTACATACAATTACACATTTATACAGTTGGGTTTTTACTGGAGCAATCTAGGTAAAGTATCTTTTTCAAGGGTACAGCAGCAGTGTCCCTGACCTGGGATGGAACCCACGATCCTCCGATCAAGAGTCCAGAGCCGTAACCACTACTCCACACTGCTGCCTTGAGTATGTAGTCAATTTCATTCTTCACTCCATTGGGTCCTCTCCATTTCCATTTCCTGATGGGTTTCTTCTGGAAGAAGTGCTCATGATGAATAAGTTCTTGTTCTCTGCATATTCAACTAGTCTGTCATCCCTCTCGTTCCTGTTTCCATGTCCAAATTTGCCGACCGAATTCTCGACTTCTTGCTGGGCTCATATTTTGGCATTGAAGTCACTGATAATGAACTTATAGTGTAGTTCTTGTACTTCATAAAAACCTTCGACTTCTTCATCCGAATAGCTTGTTATTGGTGCATATACTAGGATGACCTGAAGTTCATACTTCCTTGAAACTTTCACTATCAGTCTTGCGGACCTCTCCTACACGCTTTCAATCTCTACTACGTTATTCTTGATTGTCTTGTGGACAATGAATCCAACGCCTCCTGTTCATCCATCTGTAGTGCCTCGATAGAAGAGATGTCCACTCTTGAGTTCTAGTAGTCCTTCGTCTTTTCACAGTAGTTTGCTTAGTCCTACGATGTCCCACTTGATTATTCCAAGTTCTTCTTCCAACTCTTGAAGTCTTGCTTCACCTGAAAGAGATCTGCAGGTGTACGTGGCCAGGGTCAGTGTTCTGTGGCAGTCTAAATCATAACCTGGTGATTCTTAGCACCCTCGGCCGATGCCTTGGTCGGCAGCAATCCAGCCTCCTGGGAATGAGGGCCATGTTTTTGTCTGTGCTTTCATCATGGGGGGGTTGGCCATAACTCACCACACTGGCCAGGCGGGTTGGTGAGTGCCCCTTCCACATTGGCCGAGTATGTTACTCAAGCTTTCACAGCATGGTTGAACCTGCCAGAGTCAGGGGACCCTGCTGTACTTCATCTTGAGAACCCGTTGTCACACTCCTACCACTTTGAGGCAGTGGAAGTTGGACTTTCAGAGGGATATATATATATATATATATATATATATATATACACATATATATATATATATGTGTGTGTGTGTGTGTGTATATATATATATATATATATATATATATATATATATATATATATATATATATATATATACCACCTCACACATTAACACACATGCATCATTGACATTGGAAAAAAAAAACTTGTCTTTGTGGTATAGCTCATGTGTGTATTTAATGAGTCGCTGCTAACCTTTAGTTTTACAAAATGCTTTAGATGGGGTCTCCAGCTGCTCACCTAGTAGAAGCATTACTGTGTGGCGTTCACTGTGAGTCGTAGAGGTCTAATTTAATGATCTAAACAGTGGCGAATCTGAATATATATTTATATTATATTAATAGAGCCAACTTCCTAAGATTACAGCATACAATACAAATACACCTGAGATTTAAAATCAGGTTTATAAATTATAGTGTTGAGATCTACCACTGTTTAGATCATAACATCATGATCACTAAAATAGACCCCAACAGTGGTTTTAATCCTGCTTGCAGTGAGTTGCTGGTCTTGGCTTGGGTCCTAAAGGGCAGCACTAGATTGGCCTTTGTGCTCCCTGTGTGTTAGAGAGGGAGACTGGCAGGGAATGTTTCACCCCATCAAGTTTTAGTGCTCCCAATGGGCAGGTGCCTGGCAAGACCAGACGGAGGCTTCCCTGGCTGGGCCTCCCATTGCTCTGCCCGACTTGAAATATTTCTAAATCAGAAAGTTGAGGGTCAGTGCATTATCTGCGTATGTGTGGTCTAGGGTAGGACCAAAACAAAAACAGAGACACTTGTTATGGGGTGTGGCGCCATAATAGGCCAGCCAGGCTGACTGATTCAATGCGACGAGTCTGCAAGGGATTTACATTAGCTTGTCACTACATGCAAAGCTATACATCAAACAACACACTAATGCATTTTCAATAACATCCCCAAGTTGCTTGACTTGTGCAATTGCAGCAATTGGTCTAATGCAGTGCATGCATTACAATCTGTATATTGAACACCAGTATGGAATAATGTGCCTTTGCTGGCCAATCATGGTCCTTTTTGAATAATCAGCCTTCATACTTCACATGGCGCCTTTTCAATCAGTTTTATTACCACCTATCTGATATCTGTCGCAGTTGCAACCACATTGATTACTGGATATATGGATCCCAGTTTGTGTATTTCTTTAACAGACTAGTTTGTAAATACCATTGAGATACTACTTATAATACTTGGCCATTTCCATGCTAAAACACAGTGAGAGAGCTTCAATCAGTGGTAATTAACCAGTATTTACAATTAAGCAAATCTGTGGTTCTGGCAGGTTTACATGATTTGATCTTAGATCAAACATCAAGCATATTTTAGGCGCTTCCAATACCAGATCAAATCGTCTATCGATGAGATAGTATCTTATTTGTCCTTCGATAAACAATATGTGCAATGATCGACAAGGAAAGGGTTGATATTGTACCTCAATCTATTTTGTCCCCGCTGTGCACCAGAGTTTGCCTCCTCCTTCCCAGCCTCCATCTGGTTTTTGGCTTCGTCTAATGGGGGAGGGCAGCTATTCTGCACCCACTTATCTGTGAGCTAATTTATGGGCAGGGGCACCTTGAAAGGCAAGGCCAAAGTGTAACATATGTATAATGTTGTAGTGTTGTATAGTCTATGTTTTAATGAATAATCTATCACATGAGTTTCCTGACTGAAATACAATCCCTGTCCATTCCAGGGACTGTATCTTACTGCTAGATATATCAGTTCAGTTGTGCTTAAGGTGATGAAACATGTGAATATTTTGTTGAAGCACAAATATGGTTAGAATATGGAATATGTAAGCTAATGCAATATTCATATAATCCCCACAATATAGCTAATGCATTTGAATTTTGCCTGACACATTTTACCCGCAAGGAAGTCTTTTTATATTGTGCGTTTATATGAAATAAATTAAATGAACTTAAAATAATGAATGCTCTGAATTTCAGTTAAGCAGTGCAGCATTACATCTGAGCTTGTTGGACTTAATATGACTTTGATCCTAATTTCCAGGAAAGATTTTATGCATGGGTGCTCATATACTTACCTCATTCTCTGTATCTAGCTGTCTGTCTATGCATATGTTAGATTAGCCTTTGGCCTGTTGGGAATTTTGTCTATGGAAAAAGAGCTGTCTGACTTTTTTACTCATGGTTTATAAAATCAGTTTTTAACAATTGAATTCAAACTGACGTTAAACGTTAGAAAACGCAGTGTTTATAAATGTTGTGAGTTTGATTTAAATATGTATTTCTAATAACACTTTACATTAAGTGTCTCTAATCACTGTGTATTTATATAGAAGTTACTTAGTAAATACATGTGTACCTATGTTATTATGCATAGTTACAATGTACTTAATGTGCACATCTTTTTGCACTATATACGTAAGTACACAGTTGTATCAGAAAAGGGCTTGGTTATATCGTGCAAAAGGATTTACACAATATGTACATTGTAACTATGCATAATAACATTGTAATTATGTGTAAGTCCACATGTTCTGGTATGTCCAAACGTTTTGCATCACCTAGAATTTTAGGATTGAAACATAAATATAAATATATATATATATATATATATATATATATATATATATATATATATATATATATATATATATATATATATATATCATGTTAGATTTCAAAATGTCATATTTTTCCATTTTCATCAGTTTTTTGTTAAGAATATGGAAAACTACAAAGCGGTATGTAATTCAATATGTTAACGTAACACTATTCAGCAGGTTTCATTCAACGTTATGAAGTAAAATTAGTTAATTCTATAGGGTGATACAAAACATTTGGCCATATCTGTATTTACTAATTAACAACTATGTAAATACACAGTAATTAAAGACACAATGTAAAGTGTTTATATCAATATCAATAAACTCAATCCAAGCACTGTTAAGAAAAAGGTCACACAGCACATTTAATGGCTGACACTTATTACCATTGAATGTCATCTCAGACAGAAGCCCTGAATAATCTCCCAGTAGGTTCAAGTTTTGCATTCTTTATGATGAATCAAGGGCAAGTTATTTACATTTAAGGCAGGAAGAGGTGGTGCAGTGATGTTTTCATACAGTATTACTTGTCCTTTTGTCTCTGAGACTCTTAGCCTCTTTATAGAGGTGGAAGCTATTCATTGTGTGCCCTGACAAAAATGGGACACATATTCATAAAACCATCATCGACTGCATAATACTGTTTAACTTTGTGCGTGATCCTTCAGAAAAGTAAAAGTATTACAGAAAGTGGGATTGTAGCATCATGCTTTGACCTTACTAAAAATGATTATCATTACAGCTGGAACACCGGAACAAGGGCCCAAAAGTTCAGAGTAGGTTAACTATGGATCTACTCTTATAATTACACCTTTCAATGTAAGGACTGCACAGATTTCATAGAGAGGGCCTTAAACTAGGGCTGTGTGAACCTCAAAAAGTTCTACCTTGCAAACTTCGAACCAGGAAAAGTTTGCAAAGGTTCCCATGAATGTGAACTAGTTTGACCCTACTACTATTAATTCTATGTAACATTTTGTACTGTGAATAGTACCATGCATTTCTATAAAAGTGATTTATAAAATAAGTTGTTGGTAACCATATGAGCTATGACACAGCTGGAGCTGCAAAACTGCCTTATTGCCTTATAGTAAGTTTAAAGAATAGCAAACACTGTATTATACAAACACTGTACATGTTTGACAGTGTAAGTAATCCATTGTTATACGTATCAGTGTCTGTATAAAATTCACAAACCATTTTCAAAAGATACATTCTAGAAAACAAAGGGTTAACATATACAAGTGGTCATATAAAAGTTTAAATGATATGTCATCCTTTGTGATACAATCCGGCCACAATCTGTTTTCTGTATTGCCTCTTGATAATATCACCTCTTAGCCATAAATATTTCAGATTGCTCTGCGTTCCAAATCCTATTAGCCTCCCAGTGGTTTTGATTACTACAGTAGTTCTTTTGTCGAAATGTTTTCAAGTCTGTCCCTCATGAAATCTTTTCTGTTTCATGTAAAACCAAGTCTCTAAAGGCTGGTTTACAGGTTAAAACTGGACTGCCACGTTGTCACTTGGTCAGTTTAATTATGAGCATTGTTTAATTATGACGCTTTAACCATAGTTTGATTATGAACTCACCACAATGTTCCTTACAAAAACAGTATATACACTATTATTTCAGAAGCTTTGTGATTAATACATTTTAAACATCATCCCACTTAGGATGCGCAATTTAAAAAAGCATATGTTTTATGATTACAATTTCCTAATTGAAGTACACTGAGTTGTCTACGTGATCACTCTTGTACAAGTGCACTACTTTGCACTTTGGCAGCTGAATGAACCCCACATGATTCTTCTTTGGTAAACAACAGCACTGTGCTGATCAGGTGGTGTCTTGGTGCAGCTTCGAGCTCCCAAGGACATTATTAGAAAGAGCTGGGAAAGCTGTCCTGATGCTCTGGGTAAACCCCCAAGGATTCTTCAATTCCCCATCCTTAAGTGTGGGGAGATGGTCTCCATGGACGCAAGGCAAGTGCAGGATTAGCCTGTTAGTTTAAAGTCTATTTTTATTTTCCTGTTTGTGGTAGAACTTTTTTTGTATGCTGTTTGTTTTTTAATTTAGTGACCCTAAAGCTAAGAAGCGATGGCACTGAAGTTCAGGCTTTCCCAAACACCAGTCACTGCTTTTCAGTCCGAGCCTGAAGATGCCAAATTTTATGGTGTTTGTTTTGTGATGTGGGCTACACGAATGCCCACTGGGGTCAGTGTTGAGTCCACCTAACTCTCAGATGATCCAGGAATATCCTCCAATGAAATATTCCCTTAGCCAAATGTTAGCTTTTAAAAATCCAGTAAAAAATAAAGAGGTGCTGGGTTGACAGCACTGGAAATTGAACGTACACAGCATGGATAGCACACATAGGGTGAGCCTCCACAGATTGCCTTGCAAGCAGGCCTCAGTCCTGCCCTAGAGGGATCACAGTGTTAGGGGGTGAGGGAGCAGTTCACTCCATGCCCACAATCTTTAACCTGTAAAGAGACTGGAAAGGCACTCATTAAGTGGCCTTCAAACTCTTATCTCAGTAAAGAACTGCTTTCAAGTAGGTCTGCCTCAGAGGTACTGTGATGGAGGCAATATTCCCAACACATTTTGATCCCAATCTAATTCAGCTAGCACCGTGGTATCAGATTACTTCAGGCAATGCCAGCAACTTGACAAGATGAGACTTAACCTGACATAACCTGCTTTGAACAGTGTAAGCAGAATTAGATTGGCAGTGAGAGGTGTGTGTTATACAGCGGTCGACACGGACCATATCTCTTTAAGTCAGCTTAAAGGTGAATTCAACTTGTAGAAGGAAAGATATTCATTGCTATTTTCAATATAAAGAAATGACATCTCAACCAATGACTTCTCGTAAGAAGTTTTAATACGTTGAAAGTGTGGATTTCTAGAACCCCTCCCGTCACACTGCAGGCAATGATCAGACACACATGTCAGAGTGGAAATGGAATGCACAGTGTAATGAGATCTGATTATCAATGACACAATACACAACCATGGGGCTGCATGGCCGAGTGCTTTTGCTTATGGATGTACTGTAGAACCAGGTAGAGATCAAGGTATTCTGTTATATATATTCTATGTTAGTGGTGCTACAATAGATACCAAATCTACAATTTGAAAAACTGTCATATCAGCATGCACCATGGCTTCCATTGTGTGTGGATGATTACCCTTAGGAACCCACACAGTCTGCTTATTAATAAGGATGGATGCCTGCAAAGTCTCTGCTAATAAGATTTGAATTATTTTGCATTAGTAATAACACAATAACAAATGTAAAAAAAAGACAAAAAAAAACTGTCCTTCAGTGGCACATGTAATCAATCTTAGCAGCAAGTGAAGTTAAAAAACCTGTCTGATTGTAGAATGGAAGCACTGCACACACATCCATTGTTTATTGACCAATAATCACATCGAAGAGAAGTGTATTTATGGAATGCACTTGAAAATGTGCTTGGAAACAAACCTTAAATAAATAATATAATCAGATAGTCAAAATGTAAATTCCTTTTAAGCTATGTAAAGTATTTCAAAAGGAATATACCAACTAAAGTCAACAATAGATTTCCAGTGATTATAAACAATATTTCATCTACACAAGCAAAACAAATGTGAAATTAAAAGCCATGACCCTGTATAGTACAATGTGTTTGTCATTTTTTCCATGGCCCAGTGCACTTGCCGCAGAACATGAAAAAGACGTACAACCAAAATGCGATCTTGTTCTTGTAAAAAAAAAAGACTAGAGGCATACTTGGTTGCAATAATATTGAGGTTAAATTTCACCTCTAAAATACAAAGCTATTTTATGTTGAATGCTGCACAGTGTCTCTCAGCTTGTGGGTTTTTCAATACAGATGGTCCCTGCCAAGAGTTCTTTAGAGAAAACACAATTGCAAGAGAGATCCATCTCTGCTTAAATCTCACTGCACTTATTGCTTTTGTTGTGTATAAAGGGAGGATAAGGATAGTGGAGAATTATTTATCTGATGGTGGGGAAAACAACTCTGGGAGCAGCCCACCTTCCTTTGTAGATTTATATCAAACCTTGCCAATATATATATCAGTATATTCATTCTGGGGCTGCTACGGTTATCAGTTGAAGTCAGCTTTGTTGTGCAAATACTTTTGCAGCAAAACATGAAATAATACATCATTTCTGCCAGATAATCTAGGTGATTACTGGAGACAAATAGACAAAGTCATGGGAGATTTGGTTGTTTGCATGACATTAATTGGAAATGTGAGAATGTGCTTGTGGATTAATTGATCATTAAAAGCATCAGACACTGAACTTCTTCAAGTGTGTCACTGATCTGAGATAAGAAGTGTGGAGTGTCATGAAGGCTCCCTGCACTCTTTGAAGCTGGAGCGTGTGCACTATGGGGCTCTTGTGATTGAACCAACTGACCAGGAAAAGCCAATCAAAGCCAGTTTGGATGTGGACTCCTGCATGATATTTTACATGCAACCAAATCTGGTAACACAGGTAAAAGGATATGAATAGAGAACGCATTATTTCAGATTTATGGGTATAATGTACTGCCCTTCACATTTCAATCTAGTCCATAATAAAAGGCTGCATTACAGAAATGGTAATATAGCACTATTCACAATAGTGATAACTTTGCAATGGCTTATTCTATTAACTGGAGAATTCAATTGGAGAATAATCTGTGAACTTGAATAGAGTACAAAAACAAGCCTTCAACAAAAACTCTGATTACTCCATAGATGTCAGGGTCATGAAGGTGGCTGGGAGGAGGTACTCTAACAGTCATTTTGTTTTTATGTTTTAATATAAATAATAAGAATGTAAATCTACATTTAATACAGTTTTTGTGTAAATGGTTATTTATCATTTAACTATCAGACACATTCTTTATGATAACGTAGATTCAGTATTTAGATGGCTGGTTTATTAGAACAAATCTTTGACTGCCCGATTTTACCGTGGGTAAGGTAGTCCAAAATGTGTGCTAATCAGTGTTTGTGAAACCAAATCCTTTTAATGTTTATATTTTGCTTTCTTTTTATGTACCAAGATACTATGAAACCTAAACAGCCTTAATAAAAATTCCCAGGAATTAATCAATGTTATTTGGAAAAATGTGTACAAAGAGTGTACATACAGTAAAGCAATATAATCTGACATACCAGCATTTCATTTAATAGTTAGTTTTGTTGGCTATGATATAGAATTGGAACACATTTAATTGTTAAGCCTACTTCTAAACAGTGTCCATCTAATGTTACTGTTCAGAAATCGTAGCTGTCTGCCCATATGAAAATGTATAGAACATTCTGTGGTACCTATTGTGTTCTAGGGCACGCAGAACTGCTGTATTATAGTAGATATTGCAGTGTGTGCAATAGTACTGTCCTATCGTATAGACTACAGTGTACCATAGCACTGGACTACAGTATACACTGTAGTTCTTGTCGGTGGTGCTAATGGTAGCGATGGTGGTTGGGGGAAACATTTGGTTTATTATAGAACTGATATACAGGTAAGACAAAATAAAAGTCAAGTTGCAGGACAAGTTGCTTGTTCTTCTCAATTTAAAAAATGACATTGATATAAACAGCAAAATAAATAAATAAATAAATAAATAAATAAAATAATACATCTTGCCCCAAATCAGTATATAATTACGAAAGGTGAGAGGCACATCATAGTTTATATAAAAAATGTAAAAGTGTAAAATGAAGTATAGAAAACAGTATATACACGTTTGTTAAGAAAATGATACTTTGGTACATGCTGAAAAGGTAACATGATACATAATAATATTATACGATATTGCTGGGATGACTGTAGTATATTGCAGTATGTACCATGATAATTGCAATAGTTTACTTTTGTATACTGTAGTATGTACTACAATATATTACAGGGTAATACAGTACATACTGTAGCATACTATAGTGCACTATAGTATTTATTGTAGTACTGTATAGAATACTATAGTGCATACTACAGTACACCAAGGTACTACAGTACATCCCATAGTATTCTACAGTAAGTACTATAGTTTTCTATGGTGGTCTTTAGATAATTTGAATGTGAGTTTCTATATTTTCTTATCGATACTGGTCAAATTGTGGGTGAAAATATCTGTAAAAATAGTGACATTTGATGAACTCAGGAATTCTTTGGTAAAAACTAGACATTAAATACCTTAAACAAATGATATATATATATATATATATATATATATATATATATATACATGAAGTGGAAAGAATAGACAGATTATGTTTGTAGCACATGGTGTGCATCAGGTAATCAAATCCTTGATGTAGATACCTGTTCTAGAGAAATACATAAAACAGAGACTAATATGAATTCACAATTTGCATCTTTTAGCAAATTTGCGACAGCGACTCTGCTTCTATTAAAGGGCATGTGTGTGAACCCATGAATTCAGGCGACAGGCTATCATACCCAGCAAGCTATATTTAGAGAGGATAACTAGTACTGCGCTGTATAATCTGACATTTGTACCACAAGGGAGCCATACAGTATTGCTCACAAATGACAGTGTCACTGCTGGTTTGTGTGCCCAGCGGAATAGGTTAAACAGAACAAAACATGTTTTTGTAGTGAACTACCGTATTGCAAGACAGATCTAATAAAACCATGTTTGATTCACTAAGTATGATCTGGTTGCACCTGTCACTTGCAAGATAAGCAGCAGAACTCAAGAAGAAGCCAGGCCCTACAGGAGTGCTTATAAGGATTGCCACCTTTACAATCACACAAAGCAAACTTCTGAGCTGATATGTAATGGTTATGGGTTACCTCTTACATGCTTCAGGTACTGATGTGTAGGATGCTTACATACTGCATCAAAAACCCACGCTTCAAGGAAGGTCAAATGGGACTTGCTCGTTTCCTGCTGGAAATATCATTGTTTCAAATATTTTACTGTTTGTCACATCTATATTGTGGAAAAATCTTGCTGCTGTCTTTTGTGTACCATATACCAGTGGTTCCCAAAGTAGGGGCCAAGGGAAAGTGATGCTGCCTACTGCAAGTACCTGGTAAATACAGTATTACCATCAGTATTAAGCTTCAGGAACACATGCAACTAACTACAGAGGGACCATATCTTTTTGAAGAGCAACAAAAGCAACACTAATTGAACTGCTGCTCCTGTCAACAAGGAGGTTGATTGGATCATCCTACAGTATGCAGCTGGATTTTATTAGTGTAGGGGTAGGCAATCCGCTTCTGAAAGTCAGGCATCCTCCCATTTTTATAGGTATCATTAAATAATTAACTGATTAAGACATGGTAAGAGGTTAAATTGGTTCAATTAAGTAATTTAGTGGAATAAAGACCTGGAAAAGTGCACCACTGTATTAGAACATTTTATAGCACTGGTGAATCTTCCTGGATTGGACCACATCTTTATTGAGGTCCTTCCCCAATGTTGTACACAGCTTCAATAAAATCCCTGGGATGGCTTATCCCAGCTCTGCCTTTGCCTTTGCTGCACAAAAGGGCCCATAGCATTTATTAATACGTACATTCCTTTTAGACATACTATTAGTGCATTCCTAGTGTTACTGTAAGAAGTACCCACTAGCCTATGTTGAACAGTGTACTGACCACCAGTTGATTAATGACTATAATGTATTCTCCAGACAATAATTATCTGGAGTTCCGGTGATTATCAAGGTAATGATCAGTCATTTTCTCTGTTTCACTGTAATAAGTGTTCATATTGATTGGATTGAGATGAGGGTTAGGGTTATAAAATAAAATAATATAAAATTGCTTTAAAACAATTTCTACCCAGAATTTAAAAATAACAATTAAGCATGCATAGCTGAATTCTCCTTTATAAAGGTAACTAATATTGGAATGGAAAAGGTTTTAAAGAGGCCCTGGGGATATGAATATGTATTGAAGTGCTTTTCACTGCTTTTTTAAAAATGTTGTCTTACCAGTGAAATTTATGACTGGTGCTGGTATAGCTTCCGTCAGGATCGAGAAGGCATTCGTTACCAGTTGGTGAGCCAAGTTTCTAATAACAGCTCTGCTAATACAAGGGAAATTCCTGATTCTACGTATCAAAGGCCTCACTGCTCGCCCACACTGAAATTTAGAGCGACAATGCAGAAATGGTTAATAGGTATACATGTGTGGGTCAGCTCACTGTTTTAGAGATTCAGATATTCAGCCTGTGAACAGAGCAATAATTTCAGAAGACTTCCTCTGATGTTTCCCCTTAGGGGTCCATGTCAACGCAGTTTCAAAGACCATTTTAGTTCTGTTTCTATGGTACGAATGTTAGGACAACTTGCGATTTAAAAACATCCTTTTTATTAGAGAGTAAAATCAGCAGGCACAAGCATGTATCACAGCATTTTGATCCGCTTGGTTTTGGCGCTCGGTCGTGTCTTTGGGGCACTTGGTGCCGCCTCGAAATTTGAATTGATATCTCTCAGCTGACAAGGAGGCAGTCTGAATACCAACCCCCCTGGCGAGGCCGGAAATAAGGTGGAGTTTGGGAAGGAGGAGGTAAACTCAAAGTAGGGCACAGACTGCAAAGAGAGGTAGGGTTAAATTTCAGGAAGGTGGGAAGTACCACCCTAGTCTAATGTCAGATGCAGGGATTATGCTGTCAATCGAATGATCCTATTTGTGTTCAGAGTTTCCTTCCTGAAACTGTGCATAGCTAACAGTGATGATTACTGTAGGCATAAAGTTAAAGATAAAGCTGAATGTGTATGCTAAGGTATCTGGTGTACAATCAACGTATGCACCACATGTATGAATGATGGGCAGTACATTGCAGGGTAGATCAGTTGGTCATATTAACATGAAGCATGTTGATGAGAGCAACATGACAACAGTAAATTGAAATTATGATTAAAACATAAGCTGTGTTCTATCTCTCTCCCCGAGAAACTAATTGAAATCCCATCATCAGTATTATCAAGTTTTCTTTCTTTTTTTTTTTGTTTGGTATTCTCACTGAACACTGTCTATTTAAAGTAACGTTTAATAATGATGCTTCTAGATAAAGAAGAAAAAAAACCAGAAATGGATTTCAGGTTGTTTTTCACATTAAACTCCCTGCTTCAGAAATGAAGACAAGGTATCAATTTGCATCATTTAAAGAAAAAAAAAAGAAATGGGACAGAACAAAATGTATTGTTTTAGGTAACCCTTTTGTAACAGGATCATTACTACTAATGATATTATGCTTTCTCTTTTAAAATAAAAGGCGACAGGCTGTTCTTGAAGAAGACTATGCAAGCGGAACATTGACAACTATGACTTTTCTTTGTTGTTTCCTTATTAAAATCAATATGTTTTTTAAGGAGTCTTGTCTCAAACAAAATTGCTCTCCTTAATCCTTACATTACCACCAACTGGACATAGAACCTGACAAACTGGAACCAGAATACCAGAGACATCGGTGCCTGTCCTCAAAACATGAGTCTAAGTGTATTACTAAAGTATCATTTGAGTGCTACAGTGTATCTTATGACTGGGTATTTGCAGAATCGCTTAGATATATGACATCAATTCAAAATAAGCCTTTGCAGGAGTAATAGCAGCTATGCTATGTTGTAATCATTAGTAAAAGTTTGCTTCTGCTTATTAACTGGAATACATCTCTGTCTGTCAATGTAGCAGAATTAGGTAACTAATTAACAGAAATGTAATATTTGTTTTTAGGGATCGTGTGCTTGAGCTATTCCTGGTGGATGCACATAATGGCAGTATAAATCTTTCTGTGCATGCAATTACTAAGACTGGCATGGTCTATTCCCTGCTGGGTGATAGCCTCTGAACAATGACATATTACAAGCAGGCCATGCTATGGTCATTAAGAACTGATATGGGATTTATTGCAAGTCTTTAAACACAAGAGCACTTTGAAGGTATTAAAGAGATATGAAAACAAAAACGAAATCCAACAGCATCAACGTAAACTGAAAAAACCACGGCCACATGCAGTATTATGATTACTTGGGCCTTAAACAATTAATGAAATAAGGGTGTGATGTCAGTCAATGTACAGTACGGTACGACCCTGGTTCATTTTAGTAGTTGATAAATATTAAAGAAATCTCATAGATAAACTTATTCAAATGATTTTCCTTTATTGTCAGAAATATCTTAATTTAAATACAGTGAACCCTCTGTATTAGGCAGTCAAGAGACCAACGAAATGTGGCCTTAAAGTGTTATTGAACAGGCTGTAGGATTTAAACTGCAACGCGTTGCTTGCCCTAGATTCCTGTTTGTGGTACGTATTCCTGCAATATCTTTTTCAAAATAATTGCAATTGTTTTGATATTTTTAAAAACATATTCTTGACTAGTTATTTTGGTTTCACATTGGGCATGCATAGGTTCCTTACTACAGAAGGGACATCATTGTACTTAAAGGTTATTTATTTTAGTTTTCTTATGTGCAAACTTTTATAAAGGACATATTGAAGGTATGATAGATTACAATATTTGCAAATGTTATTACAAATCCTTGATATAAATCCTTTTCTTAATCATTTGATGCCAATCTGTTTTTTTCTGTAAAATGCTTCATTTATTTCTTTTTTTGTAGCCAATTTTTTAATTAGGTGTTTTGCAAACCCTGCCGTGTTAGTCTTTCCCTTTACCTGAATGGTTTCCAATTTCTTTCCTAGCAGACATCTGCAAAAGCATATGTTGCTATGGTGCAACCCCACTAATGACAGTGTGTTAGGCAGGGCTGGGAGCTCTCCTTTGCTGCACCTCACTGGGGGAGCTTGAAGAAGTAGTAAACACTGACACACACTGGGATTGTGAGGCTGAAGCCCAGCATTAACCAAGTATCATGCTCTTCCTAATTCCAGAGAGGATCAGAGGCTGTTTTACTGAAATGTAGGGATGCTGACAATGAAGGCAATGGCACATTGAAATCAGAACACAAGAGATAGTTGTTAAAGGGGAACTGTACTCAAAATAACAAGGCTCTCTAAATGCTCTGTATACATAACAAATGTGTCTTGCTGCGCCAATTTTGTTAAAAAGCCAAGAGTTTGGCCAGTATTTCAATTTTTGTGTCAGGTTTTTGGGTCAGCTGGAAATGAAGGCCTCAGCCATATTGGAACCTTTCTGGCGCCGCTGTTCCGTCATGTCGTTGACAGCCACCCACACCAGTGAACGCCGGCCTGGTGAATTATGTCGGAATGCAAAGCGTTCGGGTGCAAAAATAACAAAAGGAGAAACAGAAACAAAAAGTATTTATGTGTGTCTAAGCCTTTAAACAAAGGGCGGCCATAACAAAACAATGGCTGCATAATATAGAAACGGGACATACGCTCAATAGAATACTATGTGTACAATTAAATGTTAATTTGTTTTAATGGTTTTTATACAATATACTGCTCGAGGAGAGGCTGAAAATGCATCAGAAGCTTTAGTTAACATGTTTCTTTTGAAATTGTTATATATTCATTTGTATTACAGTTTTACAGTTTGAAGCAGGCTCCATTCAGTGAAATTGTTTGCAGTTACCTGTTATTCCTTCACGAAACAGTATGTGCAGTGTGATATATTTATATTGTGTGGAACTACTTTGATTTAGAATGGCATTGTATTGTTTTTTTCTCTTAATGAGTAAGTTTGTTTATTATTTTTTGTATTTTGACTGTTCCTTTATCTTTTTTGATGTAGTTGTTTGGAGTGGTTCAGAGTGCAGACACATGATTCTCCAGAGTCCTTCCATTTACTGGAGGACAGCGAGTGGTCACGGTTACGAGCCTGACATTGAAACTCACTGAGCCTAAATGAATCTCCACCTTGCAGCTGATCAGTTAATAATACAGACATCAGCATAAGATATGACTACAGAGCTCACTCCCGCACCATCTAGTGTGAATCACCGTACTACCAGCAAAGCAAAAGACAACATGAATCCTCTAATGTAGTTAACTGAAGCTGCTAAGAGGCAATTAACTAATTTAGGCCCTGGATGGAATAAAGACCAGGACTGGAATTGATAGCGAGGGCCAGAGCTGAGTATCACTGCTCTAGATCAGTGGTTCCCAAACCTGGTCCTGGGGACCCCCTCGTCTGCTGGTTTTCATTCCAGCTGAGTTATCAATTACTTAATTGAACCCTTAATAGGACCTTTTTAATTGTGTTCAGCTTTTAAACAGTTGGAGATTTCAAGTTAACTAGACAATTTTATAAGTAACTTGAAATCAGCAACTTTTTAGGAGCTGAGAACAATTAAAAGGGTCTGATTACGCACATTATTAGTTCAATTAAGGATTTAATCAAGTAATTGAGCTCAGTAATTGGGAAACTCTGCTCTAGATGGCTCTGGCTCTTATACAACATATACATCTACAGCAGGCAACTAGAACTGAAAAGCAGATCCTGAACTCAGGTGAAACCACCTTAGCATCTACTAATTAAAATAAAATAGTAACTGCAATAAGAACCACTCAGCTGAATCTGAACATAATAATAAAAAAAAGAACATGAAATGTGAAGCTGCTTTTACTCTTTAACATTGCATTACATTTCAAAATACCGCTGGTGCAAAAAAGATGTCCCAATCAGTGGCTGAAAACCCCCTGTATCCAGATTTACACTAATTTTGTTTCTTCCATAGTACTGAAACAGATTCGTCTTTCATGTGATGTCTGGAACCAATAAAACACAGACACCACACGGACAGGCCTGTAGTAAACACAGCTTTATTAATGTCTGTGTGTATGCAGCTGGCTCTTTACAGAGTAAATAAACATTTGACGAATTTGACTGTTACCCAGATATCTATACCTATCTCTCTCTCTCTCTCTCTCTCTCTCTCTCTCTCTCTCTCTCTCTATATATATATATATATATGTATGCTATTTTTCAAGCACTGTGCTTGTATACCGGAACATCTGGGAAGGCCAAGAACACCCCAAGGCCACAGTGAACCGAAGCCCAAGGACTGTTGATATACAAGCGGAGTCTTCTTGATATGCGAGTGCAACACATGAAGAAAAGCACTAGCATATCATACTGCCAAAATAAAAAGACAAAAGGATCACAAGGGGAAAGGTAAACAGGATGAAATTAGACATTCAAAAATAAACAAGAAAGAAGAAAGGCTGCCACTAGTATTTTGGGGGGGACATTTCCTTTCAATGAGCTCCCTACATAGACGATGCATATTCCTAAATATATATAGTATATAAAAAACATTTTTAGCTCAAAAGAGCCAACTTCCCGACATTTCGGTATGTTTAACATTCCTGTATCAAGGGAAAGTGTGTTTGAAAACAAACAGCGGAGGTTCTTATAGACCTTTGATGCCATTGGCAACTACTCGCTTATTGCTATTTAAATCTATTAATGAGTTTGTGATGTCATTTACTATATAGGAGGCTGTGTGGTCCAGTGGTTAAAGAAAAGGGCTTGTAACCAGGAGGTCCCCAGTTCAAATCCCACCTCAGCCACTGACTCATTGTGTGATCCTGAGCAAGTCACTTAACCTCCTTGTGCTCCGTCTTTCGGGTGAGACGTAATTGTAAGTGACTCTGCAGCAGATGCATAGTTCACACCCCCTAGTCTCTGTAAGTCGCCTTGGATAAAGGTGTCTGCTAAATAAACAAATAATAATAATAATATATATATATATATATATATATATTTATTTAGTTTTCAAGGGTAAAGAAATATATTATTGGACAAAGCTTTAACAAATTAAATGTAACATCAATTGATCCAACAAAACATATTTTTTAGTGTCTTTATTATTATTTTTTTTCATTTGCTGAGCTTGTTTTCTTACACAGTTAAAAGTCTCTCTCTTTCGGTTGTCTATTTCCTCCCTTTCCTGTTCTTTTAATTTCCTTCTCTAGTGCACTTGTGAGTGCTGAACATGTTTCATTTTTATGGGTTCCAACAATTGACACGTTTATCCTCCACCTTCATTTGCATCTCATTTACTGACGAAATTTGTCTCTTTGGTGTTAATGGTTTCTTGTGAAGAATTGCGATATTGAAAACCTCCCCCATTTGCAGGCACTTTAATTTATCTAATTTAACTTAAACTTACAAAAGTTCTTTGCGCTACATATTTTGTATGTCTGGGTATTTGACCACAGGGTAATAAATTCAATCCTTGGTTTTAATCGCACTGGCTTGTGATTTACTGTCTAGTTCAGTATTGCAAAGGCATCTGTGTGCAGGATACAAAAGTAATTACGGTTGCCTGCTAATATAAATGGCCAGTACTGGCACACAGGAGGGCTTAAAAATGAAACTACTCAGTAATTCACTTCACATCCAGCTCTTTACAATATAGTTAACAATATATAATATTTGATGAACGTCTTTTGTTTTCCCATTGAAACCTTGTGAGAAATCCTGACTATTACATGACTATTACAGAGTGTGTGCTCCATTGTATAGGGGTGATGACACAGTAGGGTGTACACCCCACTATCAATGGCAACAGCCTGCACCTAGGATCGTTTTTACAGGGCATTTCTGTAAAAAATTATCACCTGCTAAATTGCTCTGTGGCAAATGTCTTATTTCCAGAGCAGCAAAGCAAAGCAAGTTTTCATATTTTATTTTGAAATCTACCCAGACAGATGTGATTGCCAGTAAAGTCCTCTCACTTGACATACAGATGTGATTTCAATAATTTGAAGGGAATGGTAAGGAAAAAAAAAACAACTTCTTTGACATACCAGATTTTAATCCAAATTGGTTGTAAGAAGATGAGAAGTTGTGAGGTTGAACCAAGACCTGGTCTGACTGCAGCTAGACTATTAGAGTGGGTAAGAAATAGAACACAAGAAGTAATTAGGAAGTAATTAGGAACCAGGAACAGGCAACAACTGACCGTAAACAGTACAGTGTGATATATATATATATATATATATATATTACAAATGATAAAACACAAGAATGGATTTTTAAACTCCATTTAACATCCTTGATTAGTAGTATTCAATTTGGAGTATTGCTAATCAGGGTCTGTGAAACCAGCCGCAAGAATATATTGCATGCCCTGACAAAAAGGGAAAAAAAGGTTTGATTGTTGGCGAAGTTCATCACAGTGATTATATTAATTAATTTTACATTTGAATAATGTATTTAATACCCTGCAGAATTAATAGTATCTATAAAACAATACATTACAGTCCGTTTCAACATTTAGTTTCATTTTTTGGTTATAAAGGTACAAGCTTTAATTGATTTCAATTTTGGTTCAGAAATGGTGTGTGTATATATATATATAGATAGATAGATAGATAGATAGATAGATAGATAGATAGATAGATAGATAGATTTAAATAGAATATTATATGGGTCAGAATATATTAACACACAATAATATAGTCTCTAGTTGGTTTTGGGCAGTCTATTTCAACACCATCTCAAGACATATTGTGATGATAATATTGTTGACCCATATGTTATTTTATATATTATATATTTTAGACAAACACCTGCTTTCCTCATACCAACTGTTATTGTCCTTGGCTTTTTTTTTTGGTTGAATTTATTTATTTCGAGTGTATTTTTCTAGTACTGTGCTTCCAACGAGATCGGGAAAATGGTTGTGGTTTGTTTCTAAAAGCTTCCGATAGGAAAGCAGTATGTTATTTTGCACTATAATAAACAGACATGTTCATCCTCCACCTTCATCTGCATCTTGTTTACTGACAAGATTTGTCAGGAATACATTTCTAGAAAAAAAAAAGGTAAACAAAAATTCCAAGGTAGAACTCAGCCACTGCCCAATCAGAGAATAGAAATCTGAATGACAATTATTGAATGCATATTTTAGCCCTACTTGATTACGAGTGTTTCGTTAGTGCGTCTCCCTGATTTGCAGTAGCAATTAGGACCTGTGTATTCCCAAATGGACCGCAGAGCGAGTGTAAGAAGCTTACTGTAGCAGTGAGATGTGATCATTGCAAAGTGTGAAATAAAGCCTTTGCCTCATCACATTAATGCCACCCCTAAAAGTGTCAGTTTATCATGAGGTAGTGCTCAAGGTTTTAATGAGCTGGTTGCCTGTTCTTGTACAATTCTAATTAATCTCATTTTGTTTAACTCTAACATGATTACTTTGTGAAGCCTGTATTGTTTTGCATACAGTGGCAATGCAACCCCTGGCTCTTTTAATCTGCTTCCCAGAGCTATAGTCTGACAAGTGAATTACACCTTGTTGGGAATAATTGCGGGTATCAGATAATAAATATAGCATAGTGTATAAATACCCCACCACCATTGTTGCTGAAATCATGCCATAAAAGAGAGTTTAACTTTTGGGTTCAGCTGTATTACAATAAATATATGCTGTGTCTCTCTTGGCACTGTTTCAGCTGAGGTTAATAGCAAGACTTGGTTATTGTCGATAATCTGTTTTTTAATAGCTTTAAAACTTTTGTAATCCTTTCAGTTTAAACTGTGAAAAGTCATACGTTATTTGTTTTGTTGTTTTTGAACTTAAGGTCAGAAAAATATAATTTCAGCCATGGATTTAATGGCACTATTAAATGTAACAATATGCCTATCGTGTTATACCACAAAGCCTAGTTGCACGAGCAGAACATGGCAAAACCAAAAGATTGATCTGTCTACTCTAGTCTGGTGGTCTAAATTATGGATACAATCTACTGTTTCATTTTAAGAACCCTTTTCTGATTCAGAGGGAGGTCATATATATGGGTAATTGCTTGTTAACTGTTTATTCAGTTATCCAGATAGGCGGCCGGTTGTTGTCACTGTCAATGAGACCCTTTGTGATGGTTTTTTAAAAAAAATTTATTTATCCAAACTGTAAAATATTGTGCAATCACAGAGAATGGCAGATACCCATCACATAACAGAAACTGAACAACATTTCTGTAACCTGTTCAGAAGTAGATTGAAATGATTAAAAAGCCAAAGAATTGCCCCTTAAAATAGAATGTCATCAAGTGATGCTTTCAGCACTTCAAAAGTAGGTACCTCCCATGGATTATCTGAGTATAATATAAGATCATCAGTTGTTGATGCAGACAATAGCCCCACATTATCTGTCAGTCTAGAATCAGCAAGTCCTTACAATTTCTATTCATGCTAATGTTGTGCTACAGAATACTGAATTCATGCTTACAGGATTATTAGGATTATGAGCACTTGCTAGAGCCATCATTCAACTCATATGCAACTGTTTATCAGCCATTACAGTGATTCTGAGACAGGCTGTTTTGGCATGTCATTGGTCCAGTTTGTTAAGCATGTTGATCAAATGAGACAGAAGCTAAGACATTTCTTTTGGCATTGCCATCACTTCTCTGACAGCAAGCCAGGCGGTGTTTGGACAGTGCACAGTCATCACGTGAAGGGCAGTATCAGTCAAGACAACACTGGAGTATTAGTCAAGACAACATTGGAATCGCAAAGGACAATATTCTTTTTTTTTAACTGCGTTTCCTTTTAGGCCTTTTCCAAACATTTGGGTCTTTTTTCTTGATCTGCAGTTACACCTCAACCTTTATAAAAGTCTCCCAGAAGTAGGTAAATATGCACATGCTTATACCATGTAAGTAGCAATGTTTACCATGGTTAGCTATTGTTTTTACAAAGTATTACCATGCATGTATGCAAATGACCAAGCTTATTACACTATTTTACTGTTGCATACGGCAATACTTTTATAAGGAAAAACGGATTCCTTTGTATTTGTATTGAATTTATTTATGTTCATAAATGATCCCAAAGTAATTTCAATGTATACCATGAACAATCTCTCTCTCTCTCTCTCTCTCTCTCTCTCTCTCTCTCTCTCTCTCTCTATATATATATATATATATATATATATATATATATAAAAATCTATAGAATGTGAATTAAATAATACAGATACATATGAAGAAGTTAAAAGCAATAAGATCAATAAATCGGTAAAAGAGGTTAAGGAAATTGCGGAGAGACTATACAATAAAGAAATTATATCAAAAGAATTAAAAAAATACATGCAGCCACATAATGCAAGAACAGGCCTAGCAAGAGGAAATCCTAAAATGCACAAAGAAAATCACCCTATGCAAATGATAGTCAGTACAATTGATAATCCAACACACATAATAGCTGAAATAGCAGAAAAACAACTTAGGTCGCACGTTGAGAAATTACCAAGCTATGTTAAGGATACAACACAATTTTTAAAAAGACTTGAATCACTAAAACACAACCTTCCAGAGAATACAATTTTATTTTGCATGGATGTAAAATCCTTGTACCCAAGTGTCCCTCGTAAAGAAACTTTAGAAGCTTGTCAAAAACCACTAGATAATAGACTAGATAAATTAATACAAACAGCAGAGGTACTGAACATGATCAACGTAGTTTTAGAAAACAGTTATTTTACATTTGTTAATAAGAATTACAAACAAAACGATGGTACAGCAATAGGATCTAAATTAGGAATGCATTTTGCCAGTACATACATGGGGAAATGGGAAGAACAATTACTTAGAAAATCAGAAAGAGAACCTTTAGAATACATTCGGTTTGTAGATGATATTTTTGGGGTTTGGACACATGGAGAAGAATCTCTTTTCCAGTTTCATAAAATGGCAAATGAAATGCACAGTAATATTAAGGTGAACCTTCGATGGACAAGAAAAGAAATATAATTTTTAGATACCATAGTAAAACTTTGAGACTGACCTCTTCTGTAAACCTACTGACATGCACCTGTATTTATACATGTCTTCTGCACATCTGATACACACTAAAAGGGCAATCCCAAAGGGTCTAGGAATAAGAATACGAAGAATATGCTCAAAAGAAAGTGACTATGTAAAACAAAGAAATGTATTAAAAACAAATCTTAAAAAAAGAGGATACAAAGAAAGAATTATAGAGACGGAGTTGAAAAGTGGATAAACTAAAAAGAGATGATCTACTAGATTATAAAAATAGAGATAAAAAGGTCAAAAGAGTCCCATTAGTAATAACTTACTCTAAACTTTTGCCCAATATTTCTAAGATAGTTTGGAAATTGCGGATTCTACATAATTCAGAAAAATAAAAAAAAAAGTATTTCCTAAGGCCCCAGTTGTAGCATTCAAAAGGGAAGCTAATTTAGGTGATATTTTAGTTCATAGTAAACATAAAAGAATAATTGACAAAATAGGTTCTACGAACATGTGGACAAAAGTAAAAATATAATTAAATATAAGAACACCACATATCCACTAAAAACTAATACCTACTGTAAAAATAGCAATGTTGTTTATGGAATAGCCTGTGAAAAAATGTGATGAAATCAAATATGTTGGAGAGACTGGAACTACTTTATATAAAAGAATTCAGAACCACCTTTCATTAATTAGAAATAAAAAAAATGAATGAACCAATAGTACAGCACTTCACCAGTCAAGGACATGACATAAATTATGTAAAGTTTGTAGTATTAGAACAGCTAAAATTAGATAATGCGACATATAGAAGAATAAAAGAAAGTAAATGGATAAATAGTCTGAACACGATTATGCCAGCGGGACTCAACAGAAAAAAATGAACTAATTAACTTCAATAAATATATAACATTTAAATAAATAAACAAAATTCATTCAAAAGTTGTGCATGCTGATGCGCTGGGGAGGCCAAATCAAGACTGGTCCTCAGAGCCAGCATTGCATGATATAATAAAAATATAAGTTTATATAAAGTAATGTTAATTAGAATTAATACAGATTCAAAGATAGAAGTAAAAATGATGTCACAATATATAGAACACCATTACATCATGTAAGAATAAATCATGGATTTGAATGTAAACAACAACAAGTAGTTGTCATGCCGTCAAAAACCTATAAATACCTCCAATGTTTTGATTCAAACACAGGCTCCCTTGAGAAAGATATGTACAACATATCAAAAAGTTGGGCAGCTGGCTCTTTGAGCTAAAATTATATATATGAAAGGAGGTATAACTAGTGTTTTTTTTTTAATAAACACAAAAGTTTTAAATGATTAAAGAAATCGGTTATTTCAGGATGTTTTGAACAAAAGCCCTTCCTCAGCTTTGTAGAAAGAAAAGTAAAAACAATACATTTCTGAAGCCTTTTCATTTATATCTATCGATCTGTGGATCTATGGATATATATAATCATGTTTACTGCAAAAAAATTATTAGGTTTTTTTTTTATTAAGTAGTCCCATTTCTAACTTCAAACTACACACTAAGTTAAGCTGATTAAATTCATTTTATTGGAACATGCAAAATAAAGTACATCTGTATTTTTGATATTGTGGACATTGCCATTGTAAAAATACACCAGGGGGCGGAGTTGAGACGGCACAGAGTTATTTTTTCCCCCTGTCTCTGACAGTGCAGACACACTGTTTGAGCAAAACAGACGGGAGGAATAATAATAAATACAACGACCTTTTGGATTTCAGTAATTTTTCAAGGTATGTGTCTGAGAGGAGTGGATAATGTGCAGAAGTGTTTTTTTGTGTTTTTCTGTAGTGTTTACAAACCGCTAAAGATACATTATTTTAAGTGACAAAGTTGGGGTGACTCAGTATAAAGACAGCGATTTAAAAAAAAAAAAAATAATAATAATATATTTGTTTTGTTTTTGTTGTTGCTATCTTCCAGTTCGTTTAATTGTTCTTCATCCATATCGGCATGTCTGCTTACTACTTGGGATTTTTTCCAAGTAACTGGTCCCTCAGTTTCATAGTTACAGCTGTACATCTGTAACTGTAAAAGCAAGATGGCTACCATCCAGTACTTTAAATTCTGTGAGGCAGCGCAGTGATTTAGAATATGTGACAAGGCTTCAACTGTCTGTATCCATCCAATATACGGACAGCTGGAACCTTGCTCGACCAATCACATTGCTTGTTTCCCTTTCCATTGCCAGCCCTGGATTACAATACATATTATCAGTAGTATGTAATATCAGTAATACTGCAGTACTGTATATTAGCAAATTGGCTTGATAGTAATTAATAACCAACAGTTCCCCATTAAGTAGCATCTACTATATTTAAAACAACACCATGAATCCTTTAAAACAATGAATTGGAAAGTGAGTGCATCCAGCTTTGTGATTCCCAATGTCTCGGGGCAGACCAGGACGACTGTCTTTCTGAGTCTCTGACAGCCTCTGCAGAAACACATTGACAGCTCTTTCAAGCCAGCTGACAACAAAAGCGGCATTAATGAAGTCATTGCCGGACTGTGATTGTGTTAAGAAGTAAAAATCTAATATGAGAAAAGGTTAGCGAGTCCTCTCCGGTGTCAGATTCTCTACTTTCTATGAATATTAATGCACTTAATGAAGACAATCTTTGCTTCATCTAGCCATTGTTCTGCATGCAGGTGCCAGCCTCGACACCATTGATTTGTTGTTAAAGAACAAATATGTCAGAGGAGAATGACTGTCCTGCTTTTTATCAGCAATTTATCAAAATGCTTTTCTCTTCTTGAAAGGAATTTTAAGATTTTGAAGCTGAAATGAAAATAAGTGGATGGGGCTTTCATCATTTTTTTATATTTAAATAGGAATCTGCATATAGGTGAACATTTGAATTTGTAACTTTACATATTCTTCTTATACATTACTATGCAGGGGAATCGGAGACACTAGTGTAACTATGGAGCTAAAAGACAATGCTATATATGGTGTATTGTTCTAAACAATGTCTGATCTTAACACCTTCATTCAAAACCTCAAAACGCTCAATCAGAACTCTAAGGCAAAACAATAAGAAAGTCAAATAGCCAAACGTTTCAGCTTGTGTCTTCTTCAGTGTATGTCTCTCAGTAACCACATTACTGAGAGGCATACACTGTAACTCTCACTAAGGCCATCTGACTAGAGACCTGTATTTATCATCCCTTTTCTCCCTTACTTATTAAACATGTCGGTTTCCCTGAATCTGTTCTTTAAATACATGCTGAATATCGTAATGATCAAGCCATCTCAAAATGCACTGGAACCCCAAAACGGGAAAAAATAAAGTTTGGAAAATAAAACCAGATCCAAATGAAAAGGGTCCCTTTAAGGCAGAATATTTACAGAGGCATCCTGGTTTAATTCTATAGTATGTAGTCAAAGGTGAAACACATTAGTGATATGACATAACCTTTACTTTAATTACCTCCATCTTATGCATATTGGTATGATTGGGGGCAATATGGTCTCCATGTGTTTGCTGATAATAATTTGCTTAGTGCTAGCTCTGTGTAATTTAAAAGGGTTTAATCCATGTTCTACCCTTAATTAGCTCATCCCATACCCTTTCCCCTTATATCTTTAAGTTCAACTTTTCATTTCTAATAACTACAAAGGTACTTTCCAGCAGGCTTCTTCTCTGCTAGTCTTCTGGTATTGGAGTTCCTTCATACTCCCTGTACTAGAATTGTCTTTCAGAGAAAGTATTGAACTCTGTGTCATTCACTGGCCCTATTTCAGCAGCATCGTACAGCCCAGTTCTGATTGGACAGGAACTCTGACCGTGCAACAGGAATTCTGATGGGCCTTTTCTTAATTTTGGCAATTACACAGCGCAATTTGAAACAGTGCAACTCGCCCAGTCATTCTTTCGTTGGATTTGTATTAATGCAATGTAGATTTCGCAATGAGATCCGGTAGATCTTTCAACAGTTTATGTATACAAAGTTTTACGCATCCAAAGGACCAGAGAACTAATATATATATTTTTTTGTCGAACAGCGAAATTGGTTACAACTGACAACTCGATTTCCATTTTCCAAAATCTACCATGCGATATGTTCCCTTACTTGTGGTGTTTGGCAGGCTAGACAAACAAAGGGAGGTAATTAATTTCTGTATAAAGCATGTACCAGGTTTTGTATGTCACATTTAAAAAAAAATCTTCATTTTGACACTTGCAATTTATCACACATTTAACTTATACATGCAGGCTATAGCTAATAAGCAGTAAGAATACCCTTTACTAATTGGTTATGTGTGGGTCTATAAATGTGTATTAGAAATATAAGGCAGCAGGGTAAATTTGGGTGCATCTGATAGAATTACATTTTAATGCTAAAAATCAGATTCACTACCATATAAGCTGGGTATTTTGATGGAGATGTATTTCTTGTTTCTAATTATTTTTTTTCTGCAATGTGAAAGAGAACGCCTTCCTGCTGTGCCACAGTAGAAATACACTGTGCTAATAATATATTTGATTAGGTATTTATATCCATATATCATTAAATTATCAGGACATTTAATTTATGAATTCATTGGTTTCCGCATTAATTTTAATTGACCAGAATGTGGTTAACATATATATATATATATATATATATATATATATATATATATATATATATATATATATATATATATATATATATATATATATATATATATATATTTTTTTTTTTTTTTTTTTCTAGGGCTGTTGAAGCAACTTGTTACATTTTGAAGACATGTTTACCAAGTTGCATGAGTCAGATGGTTTCATATTGTTTTAGCAGACAAGGCTAGTTACTTTGTTAACATCAAATACCAGTGGTAGTTGCTTCAAGATTTGACATTTGAATACTATTTGTTTCATCTTATGTTCAGATTTAGGTTGAATAAAAAATGACGATACCTTAAAAATATTCAACGCTGACGTTTTTGTGAAACACATTGAAGAAAGTACAAAAGCTTCCATTCATTTGTATGCAGACGGAAATGACTTTGAATGTTCAGTTTTGACCTCATAACTAAAGCAGAACTCGGGGTTTGTACAACCATAAAATAATTTCCTCTGAAACCTAGTCCCCTAAATGAGTTGTGTTAAAGAAAGATCCTGGATAGATATATTATCCCCAGATTATTATTCCCCTGTGCACTGGATTTATAGAGTGCCTTGTCTCCTGAGAGTGCAGCTGTATTTGGTGAGCAGTGTTTTTGAAAACTCTGCAAGCTTTGAATGGTGTGTTCTGTGCCTTCATATATTTACTGCCACCAACCACACAGCTAATTGGTGCTTTCATAAGGCATGCTGCAACTTAGACCTCTCATATTTATATAGAAAGAAAATATATCATAACTCTAGAAAGATCTATATGTATTATCAATACATATTGTCTGAACTTTGTTAATACATCAATATATATATATATATACTATATATATATATATATATATATATATATATATATATATATATATATATAATGTCTTTACAGAGTTAAAACAAATAGTTAACAGCAATGACAAATCAACCATGTATACTTTGCTTGATTATGTTTGTAGATCTGTAGAGACATTAATATATTAAGTGCCTGATGGTCGGCACCTCTTTTTGGAAAAAGCTTTGCTGTGCATGAACGCATTCATGATTAGATATATTTAAAAGCATACATTATATGTAGAGCATGTTGTCTGTGTTCATGTATTGTATTTTATGCATGCAACATCATCTCTGAGAAATATATTATGTTAATTAAACCTTAAATATAGAGACTTCAACATAACACAATATAATTCATTTGTAACCAACACTATATTTTAGATTCTCATACATATACTGTATAGCCTCCATATTGGATCCATTTGAAAAATAAATCTATTTTGGGCTTTATATGTTATTGTCACAAATCTGTAGTCATGTGCAACTTAAGGACTTAAAGTATTATTCGTTTTTGTAAAAATAACAGTTGTATTTCCCCCAAAGTGAGTAAAATCTGTTACAAAATCTGACTCAAGCTGTTTCCCTTTCCAGTTACAGCTCTCTCTGTTTCAATTAATTATTTCCTAGTTTTCAGTCAGCTGCTGTAACAGTCCTCTGAAGAGACTTGATATGATGGGGAGATCACCAGGATGTGTTCAGATAATTGGTGGTTCAGACCTCCAGAGGTTTTTCGCTCTCCTTCTTGGGTGCCTGGTCCAGACAGAAAAAGCTGGTTCATTCATTAATAATTCTGTTAAATAATTTATTTTGATTGATAATGCACCTACCCAATTAGTATTATATCATTGTGAGCCACCCTGTCTTAGTAATGGATGGGCTGTCATTTTGAATACAAGGTAAGGATCCATAATTTTACACATGTTTACTTTTCATTTGGAATTTAGTTGTGCCATACATCTTATACTTTATTACTGTAAGATAAGATGTTTTTGCAAATACCTTTATAAAGGACGTTCTGCTGGAGTAATTAGTAAGTCTAGTAAATAATGATCTAAGAAGAAACAGAAGAGAATGACAGAGAACACACACATCCCAGGATATTAAACAGGTAAGACATTAAATATTCTGACAGTGGAGGGGATATAGTATCCCTTTAAGAACAGCGGGTTATAATGTATCAATCCGGTGACTGGGGTAAAAACTATATGCTGCTTTAGCATCTTTAGTAAAAACATACATATGACAGCCTGTCATCCGCCACAATATGAGCTGCATCAAAATATGTTATTTAATGTTTTATTTCACTAGAAAAACTGAAAGAAAGTGCTTAAAATACATACATCAACATCCAGCGTGTCACAGGAAGGCTTGCTGCATCAGTGAGCAAGCTAGTAAAGAACTTAACCTTCTTCCTGTTCTGTGTGGGAGCTGTATTTTATTTGTACATGTTAATTATATCAAGGTATTCCAAGTATTAATTGCAAGCCTTAGTTTTCTAGGTATTTCATCAAACTAATTTATTCCGTCCTGAGTGAGATTGTTTGGGGAATGCACAGCGCAGGTCTGTGTCTGCTTGAATTCACAACTGAGGGCCATTCTTGCTGTATCTATCCTAGGACCTTTGAGAGCTAAAGCTGTCAAATGTGTCCATTGCGGAACAATTTAATTCAGTTTAGTGATTACAAATGTTTTCGACTGTTTATGGTATTTGCATTACATCAATTTGCCATCCATTAGCTTCAGACTGAATTATATATAGAAGTGATTACCAAAAAAAAAAAATCATGTATAAGATTATTTAATATTAAATCACAAATTCCACTGGTGCTTTTAGCCATAAAGTACATATCATTTAAAGATGGTTTATATGCATTATATATAAAATATATACATTATGTATATAAAATGTATGATACAAAATGATAACAATCATATAGAAGGCGAATTTTAAACAATAATAGCCGTTCAACTTTTTGAAAGCTATTAAACATTTTTTTTAAAAGGGGGATATTTATGCCTGCTCAGTATAATATGTAAAAATACACCTTTATATAAATGGTGTACGGAATTCGTCCCCAGGTATTTAAATATATTGAAATAAACTCCCACTGTACTTTGCTTCTTATGCAGATGATGAATTTATAAGCAGGATTGGGCAATAATTGTATTTTGTAGCTGTCAAATATATGCAGGTTGAGTCAGGAAGAGTAGCAGTAGATCAGATTCTTTATTGCAGCATTGCTTAGAAAAACACGAGTCCACAATGCTTCAAATCACTGGGGAGATTGTTAGCCTACTGTAGGAATTATTAAAATGCTGGAAAATGTATGAGCAACACTTTATAACAATTAATCAGAGGCTGTTGATTAATAAAGTTCATTTTATATTCTCGATGATTCAGAGCATTATCAAAAGGACACTGTCCTTGTCACTTTGATTAACAAACCCTGTTTCGTAGGAGAAGAGGACACTTCTTCTCCCTATAAAATAAATATTGAATGAGAATATTAACTCGTTAACCTTGACAACTATTTGTAATTTTCATAAAGGAAAACTCGCAGATTCAGCAGAAAAAAATTGCTGTGGGGATTTAAAAAAAATAATACATTGGAGAAAATGAAGAATGCTGCTGCATGAATCCTGTCATTTTTATGGGCTGAAATGATTAATTTGTTTGTTCAAATTCTCAATTAAGCCTGGGGAAACTGCAAGAGCATGGAACACAAGTGGAGTGTATTGTCCTCTTACACAGCAGTGGCCCTGGTTTATGAGGAGAGGGAAATGCAGGTCAGCCGAAAAAGAAAGACTGTCACAAAATAGACGCTGGAAAACCAACACAAAATAAAGTTCAAGCAAATGCTCTTCAGTGTGGTACCAGCTCCCAGTCTTTGGGGAGGGTGGGGTTATTTGGCTGGGATACTATTACAATGCCTGTGTATTCTCCAGTAGAAAACCAAGCACTGTTAGCAGACCACCGCATTCCCAGCAATGGTGAAAAATAGCAACAAAAAATGTAGTTGCTAGATAATCCCATACAAAAAATACAGACCAAAAACATGGTTTCCTGTAGTATTCTACATTGTAAATCCCATATGAAAAACCAACTGGGAAGTATTTGTCATCTTATATTCTGTATACATGCCATCCTATGCATAGAACATACAGCATAGTTCTAAATACTTTTTATGTTTAACAGTAGTTCTAGAGTAAAAGTTTTTCTGATGCATATTACGAGTCAATACATCGTAGGGCGTCTGTTATTATAACAGAAATAATTTTGCACAGTTTGAGCAGCCAGGCACGCTCAGCATCTCTTAGACCTATCAACTTATAGTAAATAGTAACTGTCATTTTTGTGCTGCCATAGTTCTGCAGTGGCAAATACCACTGTAGTTGCCCTTGTGCTACCATTGCCTTTTAGTACAGGACCGTTGTCATTGTAGAGCCACTTTATTTCCATTGAAGAATAGAATACTGTCTTTCACTTGACCATGTGTTATATCACAGTTGCTCTCCCATCTGTAAGCTTATGTTTACAGGCAACACAAAACAAAACAACAAAAAAAATAAAACTATGTTCGCGTGCAGTAGTTGAACACAACCCAGTTGCTATAAGAAATTAAAATTTTAATACACTAAAGAGACTTGTATGCACTATTCGATGTTTGGTTTTTATAACCTTACACCCAAAGGACCCTATTTTCATGATATATTATACTAATTGAATTGAATCAACCCCCACGGAACACAGTTTCTCATTACACTCCCTTTGGCTTTGTTGCATGCTTTGCTATATTTTTATATAGCTAAATAAGAATAATTAGTACAGCTAATCTTACTGCAACAGCATTTCCATCTGCTAAAACTGATTCAAAGTCATTTCAGAAGGCTGTAGACATCAATATCATGGTCTTCTATATGCAGTCGCAGAAGCAGTTCTTTTTGTCTGCTCTGTTTCTCTAAAAGAGCCAAGCAGCAGGTCAGCTCTTAAAGAAATATATTTAAAAAAAGCATTATTGTTCAATGGATTGCAAGCCTCTGACCCCTGGCTGAACTCTGAAGTTACTATTAATGGTGTCTCCAACGCCCTCCATTCCAGAGACATGCTCCATTCTCATTTAAGTACCAAGCAAAAGATATAGAAAAAAAATAAATAAATAAATTTTGGTAAACCAAGGTCTTTTGTTAAGGATACAGACACCTTCATTGTAAATTCGTGTTTGTTGCCAGACACTACTGTATTTGCCTTTTAGATGAGAAACTACAGTACGCATTTCATTTTAACAGATTGAGCAACATGCCATTTTTTTTTAATGCTTCATTGTCTAGTAATGAGGCTTCCGAAATCCCTCACTGTTAAGCAATGAAAATATTCAAAGGCCTCAGCAAACATTGGGTCTACACTTGCCACTTTTATTTGCAGTGTGGTTGGTGTGATTTCCCCTGTACCCTTTATGCATCAGCTGCGGCTTTTAATGGTGTAAGTCACCTTAACAAACAAGGTGTCCTCTGTGAGTGTGGAATGACATGACAATTGGAGCTGTTGTGTGCAAAGTCAAAGCGCTTATTAGTCAAACTATCCCCTTCGGAATAATAGCATTCATCAGCCACAAGTACGATTTCTATATCTGCCTGACACTCAGCCAGGGGCCTGGTGGGAATGGGAGTGTCGTGGAGCAAAATATTATTGAACTCATGGAATAATCCGACTGTATGTGAGATTATATATATATATTTAATAGATTATAGATAACACCTAGAATCACTTACTAATAAGGTTTAATATTTGATTTTTTAAGCTTTAATATAAGTATTGAGACATCCTCTATTCACATAAATAACAATATGACATATCTACATTTATGACATTGTTTTCTATGAATTTAAATGGATTTGTGATTTGTTCCCATTGTGTTTCAATGTGGGGCTGCCACAAAGATACTAAAATTGACATATAACTCATGAAATAAAGCTCGCAATTCATGATGTTTTGTGATTAAATCTGTCGTATGCCACATATTTTCAAACCTTTCTCCCCTCTACTAAATCCAATGATGAGTTTTAAAATCTTACTGAATTTGAAGCAATACCCTTAGACAAATAGTAGATTAGCCACATTGTTAATTTCACAATTAGATCAGCCATCGCCCAGAGCTTTAGTCTGCTCAAACGTACAATGTGTCTTCACTGTAGCAAGGTGTAACAATGTTTTACCATACATGTGACCAGTAGGGTTTATTATACGGTGAAATCTCTGTGTTAAACCCAATCAGGAGCCAGCAAATGTGGCCTTAATAGGAGATGGCCTTAATAATGAAAGTTCCTAGAATTTATTACAAGTAACACATATTTAAACACATCTTAGTTTTGCATTTTGATCTACCAGTTTAGTACACTTTTTAACAGTTTAACCATTTTTCTTGATACAATGTATTTAAGTTTTCTTTCAAGCAAACTGTTCCAGTTTTGCAACCTTTAAATAAAATATCACAAGGCCTAAACTAATTAGCGTGGGCACAGGTTTATAGGTTTATACGCGATACCTCTCTTAACACCTGTGTGAAATGCGACAGACAAACAGGTGCTTGCTGGGCAGGGGCAGTGAGTTGGAGGTGACAGTGGTGTCATTCCTCCAGAGGAAAGAAACACATTGGAAACATCACAACCCAATCGGCCAGCAATTATGCAGCGTCTGCAGCTGATTAGCAGGGATGCCGCCATTGCTCTCCTCTCCCTATGGAATACATGTCAAAACCAGGGATCACCCAAACCCACGGCTCCAGGAGGAGAGGTGCTTTCATCATGCTCCAGACCAGAACGGCTGTTATTGTTTTATTGCAATTAGCAGGTGCATTCGAAGTTCATGAATGAATGCGTTCAGTACATTTACAGTCGCCTGTTCTAAGTGGTCGCCTGTTCTTTGCAGCTGGTAAGCACCCAGAACAGAATGTGCTTACACAAGTGCAGGAGACCCCCAGTAAGCAGCCACACACTGTATTGTCCCTTTTGGGACCTGATTTCACAAATGAAGCGTTTGCTGAAGACCCAGCCTCTATTCTGAAACTTAATTTGCGTCCTCTATCTGCTGGTTTGACTGCAATAAAGCTGTGCTGTGTGCGTTTTTATTTCTTGGTTTCTTTTAGCACTGGCATTACTGAAGTTTCCATGAGCTTGGATACATACATGAAGCCCCCAGTTCTATAATACGGGGTCAGTTCTGAAAGCTATTACTTGTGTGTTAGTTAAGTAGTATTACGTAAAACAATGGGTTTATCCATTATAAAGAAAAGGGGGACACTTAAATATATGCTTTGTTTCATTATGGGAAAGTGAGAGTAATCTGAAATATTATAACAAAATATGGTAACACTTTACATTAAGTGTCTCTAATTACTATGTGTTTACATAGTAGTTATTTAGTAAATACATGTGGACTTACACATCATTACAATGTTATTATGCAAAGTTACAATGTACTTAATTTGTAGATGTTTTCGGACAATATATGTAAGTACACAATTCTGTCAGAAAAGAGTTAGGGGTTAGGGTTCTATCATGCAAAAAATGTACACATCAAGTACACTGTAACTACAGTATGCATAATAATATTATACTTATGTGCACATACACATTATTATTTGTTTATTTAGCAGACGTCTTTATCCAAGGCGACTTACAGAGACTAGGGTGTGTGAACTATGCATCAGCTGCAGAGTCACTACAACAACGTCTCACCTGAAAGATGGAGCACAAGGAGGTTAAGTGACTTGGTCAGGGTCACACACGGTGAGTCAGTGCCTGAGCTGGGATTGAACTGGGAACCTCTTGGTAACAAGCCCTTTCTTTAACCACTGGACCACACAGCCTCCACCGCCTACTATGTAACTACTGTATAAATACACAGTAATTAGAGACACTTTAAAAATACTCTTAGTCAATAAATGTTTATAAGTTTCATCAGTGACTTTAAGGTTGGCAATAAATAAAAGGGTTGTGTTTAATTGTGGTTAGGATTAGGTTAATATGTAGATACTGCTGGAGGCATGGCTGTTCCTTGAGCATTTGGCTCAGGAAAAACCGAATGGTATGTGGCAGATTTCTATATTTATGCATTCAATGACATGGCATATACAGTGCGTGTTGTAATGTAGATATCCTATGCATAGAACAACCTTTACATATCATGTCTGTGAAAGGATCTTCTTTAAAGTTAATAAAAAGCCAAATACATTCATATTCATTTTGTTATTTTTTTATATGCCGGATTTATTCGTTTTCAACAAGGGTTTATGCGAAGCACAGTTCACAGAAAAAGACAGGCTCTCGCAGAGCCTCAGTAATTGATGATATTTCCACTTTATTCCTCATGCTAGCAATACATGACAGGTCAAGTCTATCATGTTCATGAACGCTGCAAACGCTGCCACTGTCACTCTCCTCTTTGCAAGCCCTCTGAGCATTACTGTGGCACAGACACTCTGAATATCATCTACATTGCTTATTAACGAGGAAGGCCTGCAATGTGTCACAGCTTGTATCTTTTCATTGAAACCTGAATCTCTGATGTGTGTTCCGCAATATATAAAAGCTGCCTCTCCCTGTTAGAGGGACCCAGTATAGCAGCTATGTTATCCGAAATGCAATTTTGTACCCATTTATTATTTTATTACATATACAGCATCACAAGATCAGTATGTGTTAAAGTACATTATAGCTATTGCCTGGGTAAAGGTCAAGTTATACCATGCTATAAATTAAAAAAGACAGTTCAATCATACATCACGTTTGATGTGTGAAAAACTAGAAAAAGAATGCATAATGTTTCAGCAGCCAAACCATCCATTTTTTCCCACTTTAGTTCTTTGTTCTTCACGGGAAGCAGCCCATACGGAAAGAACACATATTTTCAATATATTATAAATATAGTCATTGTACACTGTTTTATATGTTACCTATATGCAGCACATATCCATATATTTATGTACATATATTCCTAATGTAAAAAAAAAGCAAACTGTGAACATATATGTTTAAAAATATGATGTAACTTGATTTGTATGCCATAAATATATTCTACACATTTATTTACAAAAATGTGAGTTATTGCACTTATTCCAAATAAAAACAATGAAATAAGAAAATTACAATATTTTTGATGTTTATTAAGAAAATAAAAGTATCAGTATTTTTATCACACACCACATTTTCATAACTTGTGTAAAATCACATCTGCTAATCTAAAAAGCATATATCAAATACATACAGCTTACATAAGATACAAGATACCTTAGTTACACAAGGCACAATTAAAGCTACCTTAACACCAACATAATTTAATGTTAACATTTTACTAAAGATCAATCCTCAATAACTATGAGATTTTCTATCAGTTGCTCCAATCTTTTGGGGCATATTTTCAACCTGTTTACTCTAGTCTTTAACTCCAATTACAAATGTCTGCTAATTTATCTAAACTAAAACCACCTAATATAATTTTGTTAAAATACGTTATTTGGTTTATTCTTTAATTTGTCAATTTTCAGACATGTTTACAGAGCAAGTACTTTTTCAAACCTGACTTTTTGTAACTCACATTTTCATCTACACAAAAGAAGCCCTGCTGCTTTCACCAGACTGCATCCCCCATTGCATTTGTTACATAACAGTAATCCTTGAGAATAAAAAATGCTGCACATAATTTACTGCAACACATTTGCAAAAAAAGAACATTCTATACCCCAACAAAAATAGTAACCCTGTCAGGTGTGGCAGAAATACCTGGGTTATGCATTGTGAACAGTTACTGTATTTTGGATTGTTACTGTTTCATTCATCTAGATGACAAAGATGGAAATAAGACTCCCACTGCACAGCAGTTGGTGCCATTTTGTGTTTTATGAGCTGCAGACTCTTGTTTTTCTGCTTCTTCAGTACAGTTTATACAAGGACCTGCAGTCAGTAAAACCTAAAATGGACCAAACAGGTATGCATTAGGGTCTTATTTCCACCTCTGATCAGATGTATAATTATATTTTATTATATCTCCAGTTTGAACATATTTTCATGAAATGACACAAATTGAAACTAGCAGAAACCTATCTGCACAGTTCAAAACGGTTTGGCTGTTTGCAAACAAAAGCAACAGTTTGGCCAGGTATATGTACAAAACACATTTCTGCTGTATAACACAACTGTCCACTGCAACAAGATGGCCCAACTCAGGAGAAACTGGGAAAATGTGACTTAATCCTATGTTCAATGCATTATCAGAACATATTTTAAAATTCCTGTTCTGAAAGACCCTTCCTAATGCATAGCATTTTCTGCCACAGCCACGATCCAAAATTACAAATGTTTCTATTGAGAAAAAAGAAGAATCTTTCAATATAACAGTATAGCTGTTTCTCTTCTTTGCCTTTGTGTATAGTTTTGTGTGAACAATTTCTTTTCCAATAACAATTCTGTCATAATAAGTTGCAATTATTGTTGGATCCACTTCATCAACAAAGCTGTGCAGTGCAAGATAATGCTCCCTTTTAAGAACTCTCTGACAAGATCGTCCCAAAGCAGCTCCACCTTCAATTTCCTCAGCAAACTTAATCTTTCTGTTTGTGCCTATGAAGTAGTTGAGTAACTCCCCTTTAGGTGTCCCAGCCATTTCAGTAGCATGCAAAGGCAAAGCCTTTTCAATCAGAAATTTCTTACAAATTTGCAAAGGCACTCCCTGTGTTCCTTTAATCATCTTGAGTAAACAGCCATTGTAGGATTCATATAAAAAAGCTGAATGTGCCCATAATGGACCCCAGTCTTTAACACTTTTCACCAGATGTAACAGTAAATGTACATTGTAGCTCACATGCTGAACTCCATAGAGTTTTTCGAGTAAAACAACAAACCGAACTAGTACATCACTACAGTAGTCAAGCTGGTTCGTAAAAATGCTTTCACCAAGCATAATTGAAACTGCCTCTACTAGTAAACACCAATGATTAAAGTACTTTTGAGGTAGAATTCCTTTAAGTACTGGAACACTATAAAAAATCAACCATGCATACCATTCAGGGGCTTTCCAATATTTACGCAATGTTACTGAACGTGGCACCTGAGATATGTTACAAGGAGGTTTAATAGATAGAAGTCTAAAATCTAGGTTGTCTATGTGAGCTGCCAAGTAATATCTTTCTGTGTGATACTGTGAATCCAACCATAGGGCCATCATTTGTCTCACCACACCTAGTAGCACACAATGCATGTAGTCTGGTACAAAGTTCTCCACAATATCAAATTTTGGTATGTTGTACAGAACACTTGGACCTTTCACACCAAAGATTGGTTGTTGAGAGTCTAGTGCTTGTTCAGCACATTCAACTGTTTCTATGTAGTTCCTCAAAGTAGATTCTCTCCGATAAGGATATACACGGACAAATCCTCTACCTTTTGAAACAGTGACACCAGGATTTTTGCAAAATCCACACCCCTGGTACCCATTAAACTGCATCATATTTTGCATTAGAGGTCGAGCTACAGAATCACAGACTGCAGAAGTTGTGTATATCTTTGATATACGGTCATTACCACTAAGTGGATCTACCCATTGAACTCCATCTGACCATAAACTACGACACTCTTCTACAAAAGGCTCTAAATACACATTCATGTCAGGCTTGCACTTCCCAAACCACAAGGAAGCCATTAATATGTTCTTCAGTCTTTCAGTGGGCGTTAGCTCATTTAAAGAACACAACACTGGCCAAATACTAAGTGAAGAAGACTTGAAGACTGGCACACCATCAATTAAAACTCAAAAATAATCGGTCAAGTGGTCTTTCTTGGCTGCCTTGATCAACTAACAACCGTTTATATAGTACTCCATCATGTATATCTGAAAGCACATCAGTTTATATAGTACTCCATCATGTATATCTGAAAGCATATCATTATATAGTACTCCATCATGTTTCATATCAGTTTCACTGCAGACACTTCTTAAAAAACTGTTGTGCACAGCTGGGTCATTAAAAGATTCTGAAGTTGGTGTCTTAGTGGAATGTAAAAGAAAAAATTCCCTTTTTCAATACAATCTTTTGATGTCCATACTTCATCACAAACACTGCAAATTCCTGATGTAACACTGCTATCTAAATTAGAGCCACAGTTCTTACATATATAACAAACACGAATGACTTCTTTAACATCTGAAATCTGCTTCTCAAATAAGTATTTTGAAGTTGCAATCACATTTTCTTCACATATTACATTTATAACTTTCATGATGTCGGTTAAAGCTTCACTGGTTAATTGATGTTTAGCTTTCAGGACAAGAAGTAGGAGTTGGTTCTGTTCAAGAGATGATTCTGTGATTTTGAGAATGTCTGAAGATACCTGGAAACAAGCAAAAGTAATATTACTATTAAGAATACAATTAAGGTGTAAAAAAAATGTGGTGTTTTATTTATATAAAAAAAAGTAAAGTCAGACTATTATGATAACAAGAAGTACCCTATGAAGACGGAAGGCACAAAAATGTTTTCAAATATTTGCAGAACTGTTAGATGTTTTATGATGTTAATATGCAGAGACAAGCTACCTATCGCTACATGACTATCTGTAATGCTTTCTTCAACTCCAGCATCTTTAAGCTCTAAAGGTATGCTTCTCTAAAAACAAGAACAATAAAGTCTTAAATACATATATACACACACAAGATACATATATATATATATATATATATATATATATATATATATATATAAGATAATTCAAACTTTGATTGAAAATTCAAACTTTGATTGAAAAATCAAACTTTATTGAAAGTTGTAACAAATTCACAACCCTTTTCAAAAGAAATGTATTATTTCTATTTGACTGAAAGGGTAATCATAACATGTAATACCATGATTTTCCCTAGCAACATACTTTCCTTTTTAATTTAACTTCAGGTGTGAATTATCCTCACTTTCTGATGTATCCTAGTTTGCAATAGGTACCTGGGTGTGGATTTTGCAAAGATCCTGACATTACTGTTTCAAAAGGCAAACAATTTCTAGTGTATATCCTTACTACTGTAGATGGAAAGTAATTTTAGGAATCACAAAGAAACAGTTGAAAGTGCTAAATAAGTATTTTGATGCACCATTTTAATTTAGGAAACTTACATGTTGTCTTTAAGTCAGCATCTGTGGCTCCACATCACTGGCTGCATTAACAGCTTTCTACAAAAAGTTCAGGACTTGTTTTGAAGATCCTGAATATCACTAGTCCACAACTACTTTATCTATGGGGTTAATCTCCATATACAAAATACTTTTCACACACTTTAAATTTACAACTAAACCTACATGTTGATGTCTTTCGCAACTGTATCTGATGGCTCCACAAGAAATTAACAGCAACGGCACACTTAACATTTAAAACATTCAGGACTGGTTTAGCATCACCTCGAATATCACTAGCCCTTGAGGTCGATTGTTATTGTGGTATTCAAGACCAGTGCTTCTCAGCCTTGGTCCTGGAGGAGGCCCACTGTGTCTGCTGATTTTCGTTACAACAACATTGTCAGTTATGTCAGTGACTGTGGTCCTAAAGTACCCCTATGCCTGCTGGTTTTTGTTCCAGTTGAGCTCTTAATTACCTAATTGGCTTAACTGAAGCCATTTAAACCTTTTCCCAGGTCTTTTGTTGTTGATGAGTTACAAAGAGCTGGATTGTGGCCCTCCAGGACTGGAAGTGAAGAACACTGATCACTCTAGCCTTTAACTTAATCTTCATATGTAGGGGCCTATCCATCCGAATTTTTTTTTAGCACATTTATTAACAGAAAAATTGATGGTATGTGAAATCATTTGAGCTGAATAAAAATATAATGTTCCACCGTAAAATAATAAAATAAATGTATTTATTAAAATTATAGAGATAATTGAATGTTCACAGATTATTAGTTCAGAAAAAAATTTTTTTTTTTATCTCTTAAATAGAATTAACACCCAAACTCAGTTGTAGGTAAACAATGTCTATTTTTTGGATTGATTTTATAATTATACGTGTATGGCTGCATGAAGCTTACCTGAGAATCTGATATTTTAGTAACTTTGGTGCTTCTTGCTGGGTAGTCCACGTTTCCCGCCGTTCTTTTTCTGTAAATGTAAATCAAAAGGCAATAATGACATACCTTAATTAAAATATTTTAAAAAGTATAAACATCTTATTATTATTTTTTTTACCTGTTTCTCCATCTCGATGCTGTTCTTTTTGGAATTGCATATCTAGGTTTACTTAAATACTGTTTATAAGATTGTAAACTCATCATCCAAATCTCTTCATTTGCAAAACTTTATGCAATGCGCTTGCAGTTTCAGAAGAAGAAAAAAAAACTGTAACTGATGGGATATGTAGTACTTTATACTTTGGTGGTCTATGCGATTACACCCCGTTGGTGTTATTAAGAACGCCAAGTACCAGAATGCAGAGCGGGACTGTTTTTTGTGCAGTGACCTGTTGGGGGAAAAAAACCGCGCAGAAAATTTAAAAACGGACGAGAAGGTGAAGGTAGTATGGCGGTGATGCACGCGTTGGTGAAGTGGGAAAGCGGGGTCGACAAAGACTCTTACAGCGTGATTCCAACTGCTTGGATTCGCAATTTTGATTTATTCAGCATTGCTGATGATGTCGAAGAGACTACTCGAAGCTTCAGAGCAGAGTGGAGAGACACGAACAAACCTCCAAAAGGTGGATGGCCTTTCCATGAAGCGCAGATCATTATGACTGGTAAGTATGTTTTTTTAAAAAAAAAAGTCTTTACACGGTATTTGATATATATATATATATATATATATATATATATATATATATATATATATATATATATATATATATATATATATATATATAAAATATCACATCACAGTATATTTGAAATGAAGGTTTATTTTATTAATTTGTTGTACTGCTCATACTGTTATAACATGGTAGGTGGTGCTGAGGGCGCTAAGAACTCGTCACACTTGACGACTGGCATTTGTAAGAACTATTTACCGTGTGCTGTGCTTTACAATAAAATCCCCAAACCCACAAAATAAATTAAACCAGATTTAATTTAACCGGTTTTGATTCAGTGTTGGCTGTCCATCTTAATTTGTATGGTCAAAGCGCAGTATTTTTATGACAAATAAATATAATCCCCAAATATCTGGACATAATGCAGGGTTTATTTTATTTTATTTTTATTTTAGGAAAAGAAGGCGAACTAAGAAGAAAACTTAATGACCTAACGAAAATGCCCTCTCCTAAAAAGAGAGTACCTAAACCAAACAAAAAACTTCAAATTTCAGATGATAGTGACCTTGATGAACCGCAGTTACCGGTGAGATGTACTGTACTTCAGATATTAAATAAATGTATTGCAGTATTTTTTTTCATTTTCATTCATTCATATATATATATATATATATATATATATATATATATATATATATAAATAAAAAAGTAGTTGGTTGTGTGGGTTCAGTTTATAAGATGCTTTTTTTTTTAATTGTCTAGTCCATAATTTCTAAAGTTAAAGTGAACATTTTACTTATTTTTTTACAATAAAATTAACGTGCGAGCTGTTTCTTGATGAAATGTGATTGCAAAAAAGTGTGTATATATATATATATATATATATATATATATATATATATATATATATATATATATAAACTTTTTTTTCTCTCTGAATACAGCACAAAATAAGAAAGAAAACCGATGGAGCTTCAAGAATTAGATCCCATAATATTCTACAGACATTTCAAAAGTCCAGTGAAGTTGAGCTACAGCAAAAAGTTAAGCAGCTCGAAAAGGAAAACACTAGACTTAAAAATGAAAACCAAGATCTTCGAAACCGTATGGTTCATGGTAAGTTTTTTATTTATAGCAAATAATTCCTTACCTTGATAAATGTTAGTCTTCAGTAATTTAGATTCCATGTGTGATTTTCCTGAGTAATGTATTATAGTTGATCATACTGAAGTAATCTAGAACCACAATACAGACTTAATGTGCACTGTCTAATAGTTTAATAATACTGTTTATTAAATAAATTAAGTTTTTCAACATAACTTGTGCAAATCCTCTACATTAATGACTATATGCATTACATTAGACCTGGTAATTCTTGTATTGTCTCTTTCTTTTCTTTTTTTCTATTTTATTTGTAGCTAATGTTAATGACCCACTAAAAGGTCAGTTTTTGCTAATAACATACAGCAAGTCTCTCAAGTATAATTGCAGGCATTGATGGTTTTGTTTTCACTTTGTATTAAATATATTACTAAAAATGATTAGCATTTAATACTAAGGTTTTTTTCCCCAGAGATTCCAGACATTTTGGAAAATCTGAAAAAAATTGTAACAAAAGCCACGTTTATCAACGATGAAGCCAAAAGACTGTCACCATCAAATGGTTCTGACAGCCCCACACCAAATTGTTCTGACTCTGACAAAGAAGCACCAAAACAGGTATAACACTCTTGGTCTAAAATATTACAAAGACAAGGTAAAAATATATATATTGAAAAAATGTATTAGTTATAAACAATCTAATGATGCTACATTATCAGTTATATTCATATTTATAGTTGATAATAAGAATGTGATTGAGTTATGGGTGTCACAGATTCACTGACTTTATTTATTTATTTATTTTGTCTGTAAATTAATAGACTTAGAATTGAGACATACTGTGGTTTTTATAACAAATTTCTGTAACAAAATCACAGCCTTAGTGATAATGTCTGAGTATTCCACTTAACATAATATAAGAATAGTTTGGGGATGAACTTGTTTTTATTTACCATTGTCTTTTTAGGTGGAAATATTCCCAGGCACTGGAGTGTATATTGACTAACTGTCCAGGATCCTTGCAGAGAGGTGCAGCACGAATACATCATATGTAAGAACCCTGACGGTTGCTGTCTTTGACATTCCAACATTACTAAAGAGCAATCTTCGTGGTGGTGGCAGCAAGAGAGATCCAACTTCGGAGAAAAAGACACCTCTGGATCGCTTAAAGGTGGAAGCCATATATGGTATGTAAATGCTGTTGTACAAAATTTCTAACTCTCCTTTTTAACTCTGTAGAACAAAAAGGGTTAGCATTTCTAATGTTCCTTTGGCCTTTGTTTTAGTTTCAGAGACTAGAGTTAATTTATTAATAAATAATAATACCTTACATGTAGCAGCCAGAAAGATCCCAAAGTGCTTTACAGACTCACTTCACCCACCACTCAAGTGCAGCACCCTCTGGGGTGCAGCCATTTTGTACCAGCAGATTACTACACAGCAGTTAAGGTGGAGTCATAAGAAATTTGTTAGACCTGATTGAGGAAAGCCTGACTTGGAATTTAGCCACCTCACTCTTTCAACAACACCTTGTAAATCACCTTGGATTAATGCTTCAGACATATGATACATACATAATAAATAATAATAATAATAATAATAATAAAATAAATAGTGCCATGGGATCTTTGACAATATAAACTTTCATGTCTCATGTAAATTTGACTTTTGAGCAAATACTTCACATTTCAGTCCAGTTGTGCCACATCAATGTAATGCTTAAGCAAGGTATTAATGGAGAAAAGACTGCCTTTGCATAGCTGCTTCCCCAAGTACAGATTTTACTATGAACTGTAGTGTAAGACAAGTTTAAGAGCATACACCAAAACATTTAAATACACACACAAATGTTGTTGATTTACTGTGGCAATATGTAACTAATGAACCCTTCTCAAAGATATGTGGTACGTTTTTTAAAAGATTTTTATATATCTATGTGCAAGTCGTTAAATCTATGTGATCAATGTTTTTAGGGGCTACCTTGAAAAAGTTTCCCTGTACCCCAAAGAGTGTAATTGGTGGTGCAATTAACAGCAAGATAAATGAACTACGACACAGAATGAAACCAGAGTGAAGATTTGAAGGACCAGATCTGTATTTTTGTTTTGTTTTCAACAGGGTTGGGGTCAATTCCAATTCCATTTTTAATTCCCTTTTCAATTCAATTCCAATAAAGCCTATTCTGTGAATGCAAAAATAAATTGTAATTTGGAATTGATTTGAAGGAGGAATTGGAATTGAAAAACAGGAATTGACCCCAACCATGGTTTTCAGTGAGTGTTGTACAAATTGATATGTCAGGGCTTCTGTAAAAACTTTTTTTTGTTTGTTTTTGAAGACAAGCAATTTTTTGGCTGTTATCCTTTTGGGTATTGTTTAAAAAATAAGTTGTAATACTTTTGAATAGCACAGTATTTCAAAGTTATATTACAAAACTGCATAGGACCATTGTGCTTCTTGTCTGTCCTGTCAACGTTCTTTAGGTGACCCCAATTTAATTGTAAATGGGGGAATAAGAGTAAAGGTCTGAATTCTCAAAAACTGTTTTCTTTTGAAATTGTGATTTATTCTTCAAAAAAAACTGTTTATCCTTTAAAAAAAGTTTGCCGAAAGATATAAGTCATATGTAATGTAATAGTAGTTCTAAACTAAGCATATTACATATGAGCTCATTACATAAAGTAATGTAAATGTTACTTATTTTTGAATAAGTGTTGAAAATAAACAAACATTTTGTGTATAAATCTTGTGTTATCTTTTCTATGGAGGAAAAATACCAGGAATTATATTTATATGAAGTGTCAGTGTAGCATTCTATTTTCTGGTTACAGTGTGGGGTATGTAAACCTTTGACGACAACTATATTTATAAATGTTGTGTGTATATTTTAATGTTTTCACGTTTTTCTTCATTGGTTCATGGATATGAAAATATGTAGATTTGTATAGAACATTCACAAAATGAAGGTATATTTCCATTATAAAAAACAGTACATGTAAAGTATAAAAAGTATACATGCATTTAACTTATAAAAAAATCATATTTAAACTATAAGAAACATATTTAAAGTATAAAAAGAGAATATTTAACTTATAAAAAAGCATATTTAAAGTATAAAACAATCATTAAAAATATATAAAAAAAACATTTAAAATATAAAAAACATCTTGAATAACTTATAAAATAAATCATATTCAAAGTATAAGAAACACATATTTAAATTATAAAACAGGCATATTTAAAGTGTAAAAAAAGCATATTTAAAGTATAAAAAATAATTAAAATTATATAAAAAAAGCATATTTAAATGATTAAAAAAGCATATTTAAACTATAAAAACACATATTTGCAGTACAAATAACATATATGGGGAGCAATGTATGTTACATATACAAACACATAAAATCCTTATATTGTACATACAACAAAAAGGGGCCAATTTTGTGCCAAAACCACATATGGTTTATATATGAACATATATAAATACACATACAAAAGCAACATAAAAAAATAACAGGCATATAAGTTGAACATATATTGCTTTTAATATATGTAAAATATATGTGCTTTCCGTATGGGAGAATCCATCCATTCTGTCACATGTAATATGCTCTGTAATGGCAGTGCTAATAGAAAGAATACTGACCTTATGATGGAGAATGCAGGAGCCTGCAGATATTCCTCACACTTGTTAGCCATTCAAATATTTAATTTCTTTTTTTTTTTTCATTTTCGCTGTATTTATGTAAGCAGAAAAAATGTGTTTACAATTACCTCCAACACTCTTTAAGGTATGTCCCTCAATAATGAAAAATATTTATTTTAATGACTGTTTAAGAAATGTTTTTTGAGGAATGTTTTTTTAAGTATTAATGAATTGCTGTTGATGAAATCTGTTCAAGCTATTTTCCAAAACAAGAATAATCTTAGACAACCACATTCTTACCTTTCATTGAATAGGGAACTGGCAGTGTAGGTCTTACAGTATGTAGGAAAATTGAAGCTTTTACTACAGGAAGTGATATGGTACCAGGAAGCAGGACGTATACCACAATGTGATGCTTTAAAAAAAACATGATGTACTCAATTTTAAAATAAAAGCAAAAACAAGCAAATAAGGGGATGATTGTTAGTGTTGCGAATGTTAACATAAGGTAAAAAACTAAATTATATGAGCGCCCTGGTTATCACACTTAAAATGAACAAAACAGCAACAAAGAGGGCTCCCGTGTGGAGCATCCAGTAAAAGCACTCGCTAGAGTGCAGGATGCGCTCTATAGCCTGGACGTCGCCGGTTCGAGTCCAGGCTATTCCACAGCCGACCGTGGACGGGAGCTCCCAGGGGGCGGCGCTCAATTGGCCGAGCGTCGTCCGGGGGGAGGGAGGGTTAGGTCCTCGGCTCACCGCGCACCAGCGACCCCTGTAGTCTGGCCGGGCGCCTGCGGGCTTGTCTGTAAGCTGCCCAGAGCTGCGTTGTCCTCCGACACTGTAGCTCTGAGGCGGCTGCACGGTGAGTCTGCAGAGTGTAAAGAAGCGGGTGGCTGACGGCACACGCTTCGGAGGACAGCGTGTGTTCATCTTCGCCCCTCCCGAGTCAGCGCAGGGGTGGTAGCGGTCAGCTGAGCCTAAAAATAATTGGGCATTTCAAATTGTGGAGAAAATAATAAAAACTAATTGGCAACGACTAAATTAAATAAAAACAACAAACAAACAACAAAAAACAGTGTTTTATACTCAACGCTCTGATTTGATTGTGTAATAGTAGGTAGAAAGGGCTTACGTGTTAACACCTGTATTTCTGATACTGTTTGTTAAGCACTGAAGGGATATTTTTTAACAATATGCATAACCAAATGCTGGAATAATGAGCCATCTGTATGTGTGGTCCTCTCCTAAGAGATGCCAAGAACGGCACCATCTGCGAAGCAGTTACCAGCTGTTTTCTTTCTTATTACATGCTTATTAAAAACTGTAGTGGTTACTGTCTTCAAAAACAAGAATGTGGGTGGCACTTTTTATAAAACGAATCACTTTGAAGAACCCTGTTTCAATTCAGCCCATGTTGTCATAACTGAATAAATACAATCAAATAACTTTCTTCCTTCTTTTTCAGGGAATGCCATCACTGTTACAGCCCTGCATTTAAGTAAATATATATATATATATATATATATATATATATATATATATATATATATATATATGTAAGCTCTGATTAGATGTTAATCAAATATTTGAAAGGGATCAAGGCTTGTTAGCTCAGTTTAACACTTATTTTGTTCAGAAGTTGCCACTTAACTTATCTTATTATCGTCGCTCAGATGATTCCTGCATTGAATTGCCCGGGTGCTTCATGACCATTACTGTACTGTAGGGTTGGAAATCTTGATAAGATATGTTGTAGAAGTTAGAGTTGTGTTATAAAATGGGGGGTTGTTCCCATCCAGAAAGTTCACATTTGTAACCTTTCACCTCTATCCTGTACACAGAAACGAGCTCCAAAACAAAAGTATAGGGCCGAAATGGCCCATAAAGTCTTTCAAGACTGTTCCTAGTGGAAACATCAATAATCAGTAGGCACCTTTTACCTCTAGTGCTTACCATTGGCCCTCTATCAAAGTCTGTCAGATCGTCTGTCTTGCCTAATGAATTTGAACACATTAGAGATTCTATTCTGCATTGTAACAGGGGAGATCTGGACTGACTGTCTGGCACATCCATATTACTGCAGGTAGAGGGCAGCAGTCTCGTGGGATCCGCCTGTCGGCCATGGCGATGACACGGAGAGGTGGGGAAGAGTGTGTGTGTGCTTTCCCTCTCTCTGAGTGGCTGAGGGGCGGGCCTTGGGAGACTGCTCGGCCCATAAGAACTGGCTTGGTTATGCGCTCGGGTGGCCGTGTTGGGGGAAGTACAGTGTCGCTGGCCGAAGAGGCCGGCATGAAATAAGGAGCAGGCGAGCCCGACTGAGGGGACAGCCTTCTGTAAAAATAATTTACAAAATAAAAGAAATAATTACCTACCCGAGGGGACGTGTATAGATATAATCGGGAACCCTAGCCAACCCCAGTGTATAAGCACAGCGGAGTGTAGGGCGGAGACCCGTGCTGACCGGCTTAGCGGCAGTGGGGCACTGCATAAGCAGCACTTTTGTTTGTAGTTTTATTACTGTGTTTTATTTTCCCTTTTTCTTTCGCCTTCTGTTTTCCTTATTACTTTTGAGCACTTGAAGGTGCACGGAGTTGGATACCTGTGTTGGTAACCCCGTGGTCCTGGTTTACTGTCGGCAGTATCCAGACCACGGACAACAGCGCCCTCTGCGGGCTAAAGTAAATAAAACAACTAATAAGAAAAATAAATAAATCTGGGCACCTGTGCGGTAATTCCAAATAAACTCTTCTGTCTCCCGTGTCAGTGAATACCCTCACCCTTCCACACGTGGTTTTAGAAGTGGGATTCACTGGCACTGCCCAATTCAAGCAGTGCAATAGCCAAGGGAGTCAGAATGGACCCGCAGCAATTCGCCGCAATAATGGACCTCCTGCGCCAAACCCTTACGGAGATAGGGCAGGGGGTGTGAAGGCTGCGCCCGACCCAATGCTACAGCGGCCAACAAAAATGACGGCAGAGGATCGGCCGGACGCTTACCTGGAGGTGTTCGGGGGATGGTGATTTCTGCGGATGGGCCCGAGAGCATTGGGCTAGCTACCTCCTGCCCCAGTTGACGGGAGGCGCGGGCGACTCGCGAGCACCCTGGATCCGGTGGCAGGATGGGTACCCCACGTTAAAACTGCCATCCTCAACCGGCGTGGGTGCTACTCCAGGGGGGCTACCGCTGCAGATTCGGGAGGAGAGCTTTCTCTGGGAACACCCCAGGGCCATTGCGCACCGGTTGCAGGATTACGCCCGGGGATGGTTGAACCGGGAGCCACCACCACTGCTAGGCTGGTGGAGGTAGTGGTGGTCGGTTTCCTGCAGTGCTTGCCCCGGAACAGCGGGTGTGGGTGCAACGGCAGGCACCCGCCACCCTAGAGTTGGCGATCCAACTGGCAGAGCAGTACCAGGCAGCGGAATCAACGCCCGCTAAGCTGCCTGGAACCGCGCTACACCGGCATCACCCCTCTACTGGCCCCAGGGAGGCGAAGGGACTGGGAGGAGGGGTAGCAAGGTCTTTGGACGGGTGTGGTGGTGGGAGATCCCGGCCCGAGAACTGGGGCAGAGTGGGGTCACCCACGGGCTGCTGCGGTGTTGGACTGGGGTCTCAGCGCGGCCACCCTACCGTCGATCCCCTTTGATGGGTCCTGTGTTTCGACCTCCTGCTGAAGCTTCCTGTGTCGAGAAACCAGTTCACTGATGTGTGGAACAAGCTGGGAGGTGAGCCACATCGACCGGGATTGCCCGCTATGGGATGTGACGTCATTCGACCAGGTAAGACTGTTCCATTCCATCAGTCACTCCAGCAGACAGGTTTTGTGATTCCTGTGTCAGTGGATGATACACAAACCCAGGCTCTCTTAGATTCAGGGTGTAGTCAGTCCCTGATACAAAGAGAGCTTAATCTCACCGGGGCATAAGCAAATAACGGGACAGGTGCATATAAAATGTATTCATGGGGATGTGCGCACTTATCCCAAAATGTATGTCAATCTGAAAATTGGCCAGCAGATGACGCGAGTGCAATTGGGTTTGTGTCCTCGATTGCCGGTACCGGTAGTTCTGGGACGGGACTGCAAAGCAGTTTAAAAATTGGTTGGCTGCTGTGACGGCCCGTCCTCCTTATTGGCTAAGAAAGAGGAAGTAATTGGCGAGATCTTTCCCTTTAGTGACCCGGATTGCTATTGCCACAGATTTAGACCCGCAAAACTAAACGGGGCATGGGCCGCTAAGAATGAGGGCTGGCAATGGAGGGAGTCCGAAGTATCAGGTGGGGGCGATTGGTGAAGAGACTGGGAGGGAGGCCGCGGGAGTCAGCGCAGGGGTTCCCAGCTCTGCTGCCTCCACTCAGGACCGACCTGATCCCGAGTTGGAAGCCATGGGAGCTGATTTTTAGCTCGTTCCCGTGACTTCTGACTCGGGGCAAAAGCGACGACATGCTGAGCAGGCTCTTTTGATCAAGCAGCGCGATTGGTTAATGGTCGGTGGTGGTTGGCAGATGCGCCCGCCATACCCTCACTTTGAAATTGATCGAGACCTTTTTGTACCGTGTTGAAAAAGACCCCAGGCGGGGAAGTGCGTCACCAGTTGCTCATTCCTCAGCCCTTTAAGGAGGATTTGTTGCAGCTTGCTCACGCTATTCCCCTGTCTGGTCATTTGGGACGGGACAAGACTAAAGCGAGGCTCGTGACACGGTTCTATTGGCTGGGGCTGGATGGTGACGTCAGGCGTTTTTGCGAACGCTGTGGGGGGTCAGAAAGCTAGCCCTAGAGCCCGTCCCGCGAGCTCCACTGGTGCCATTGCCCCTAGTGGAAGCTCCGTTTGAGCGTATTGGAGTAGATATAGTGGGACCGTTAGAAAAGGAGTGCGGCGGGATACACACACCTATTGGTCATTTTGGATTATGCTTTCGTGTTATCCAGAGGCCATTCCCCTCCGATCTGCGTCTGCTAAATCTGTTGCCAACGAGCTCGTGAAGGTTTTCTCCGGTGGGGATCCCCAAGGAAATACTGACCGACCAAGGCACCAACTTTATGTCCCAAGAACCAGCTGAACATGTAAACTTTGGGGATTAAGACCATTAGGACCTCGGTTTTCACCCTCAGACCGATGGTCTTGTGGAGCCGTTTAATAAGACCCTCAAAAACATGTTGCGCAGATTTGTAAACAGTGACGTCTTCTGGGACCAGCTGATTCCGCCCTTTTCTTTGCTATCAGAGAGGTACCCCAGGCTTCCACGGGTTTTTCGCCATTCGAAGTTGCTGTATGGTCGGAGACCCCGGGTGTGCTTGATCTGGTCAGAGATGTGGGAGGAGCAGCAGGACAATTCGACCAATACTGTCCGGTATGTGTTGGATCTGCAAACGTCTTGAGTCTGTGGGAAAATGGGCCTATGACAATTTGCAGCAGGCTCAGCACAGACAGGAGACCCAATATAACAGGGGGGCCCGTTGCGCACGTTTCAGCCGGGGATAAGATGCTTCTGTTGTTACCCAGCTCTGAGTCCAAACTTCTGGCGAAGTGGCAAGGACCGTTTGAGGTTACGCGGGGTTGGGACAGTGGACTATGAGATCTGCCAGCCGGGCGACGGAGAAAAAACACATTTACCATGTAAACCTGCTGAAGCCTTGGTTACAGCAGGAGGCTTTGTTAGCGGGCGCAAGCAGATGATCGTCACCGACCTGGGACCTGATCTTTCTGTGTTGGCGAAAACAGGGTCGGTACAGATTGCAGAAAATCTGACACCAACACAGAAAATGTCAGGCGAGGCTGGTGGCAGGCCCTGATGTGTTTTCTCCGTCCGGGCAGACTCGAGTAGCCCACCATCATAATTGAGACTGAGCCGGGGGCGCTAGTTCGCCAGAGGCCGCACCGCATACCTGAGCGCAAAGGCCTTTAGGTAGTAAAGACGGAGATTGACGAGATGCTCAGACTGGGGTAATAGAGGAGTCCCAAAGTGACTGGAATAGTCCAGTTGTTTTAGTGATAAGCGGACGGGTCAACTCGATTTTGCATTGACTTCAGGCGAGTTAATGAAAAATTGAAGTTTGACGCTTATCCCATGCCCCGGTAGATGAGTTGCTGGAGCCGCCTGGGCACGGCTCATTTTGGCGACACTGGATTTAACGGAAGGGTACTGGCAGATACCCCTGACCCCAGAGTCAGAGAGAGGACAGCGTTTTCGACTCCTTCGAGGTTGTACCAATTTAGAGACCATGCCCTTTGGGTTGCACGGAGCACCAGCCACTTTCCAGCGGGATGATGGATCGACGGCCCCCCATCAGCAGTACACCGCTGCCATAGATGGCGTGGTTATCCACAGTGAGGATTGGCGAGTCATCTGTGTAAGGTAAACAAGCGGTATTACAATCAATGGAGGCTGGGCTCACTACTAACCCAAAGAAATGTGCCATTGGGAAGAGTGAGTCAGAGTATTTGGGGTATCGGTAGGAGCGGCCAGATCAGACCGCTGATTGCTAAGGTGAAAAAACTTGGCTGACTGGCGGTCCCTACAACCAAAACCCAGGTGCGCTTTTCTTGGGACTATGGGAGGCTGTTACAGGAAGTTCATCCCGAAGCTTCGCCATGCTCGCTGCTCCTTTGACAGACCTCACCAGGAAGGCTGCCCCAAATACGGTTCAGTGGACGGAGCCGTGCAGAGAGCCTTTCTCGCTTTGAAAGCGAAGGCTGTGTAGCAAGCCAGTGCTATGCAGTCCTGATTTTAGTAGGAGGTTCACCCGGCAGACGGATGCGTCAGAGACAGGTCTCGGGCAGTGTTGTCTCAGGAGGTGCGGGAAGCGAGCACCCGGTCCTGTACATCAGCAGGAAGCTCCTTCCCGTGAAAAGAACTATAGTACCATCGAGAAGGAGTGTCTCGCAGTAAAATGGGCAGTCGAAATCACCCGTACTACCTCTGGGGCGACACTTCACCCTGATTACGGATCATGCCCCCTTAGCATGGCTTCACCGGATGAAGGATAACAATGCCAGAATCACGCGGTGGTACTTGGCCCTGCAGCCCTATGCCTTCGGGTAGTCCACGCAGGAAACTGCATCAAAAACGCAGACTTTTTTTCTCTGGGAAGGCATTGGGTTGTAGGATTTTCGAATGGACGGTGGTGCCATTCTGAGGGGGAGGATGTGTAACAGGGAGATCTGGACTGACTGTCTGGCACATCCAGTATTACTGCAGGTAGAGGCAGCAGTCTCGTGGGATCCGCCTGTCGGCCATGGCGATGACACGGAGAGGTGGGGAAGGGGAGTGTGTGTGTGCTTTCCTCTCTCTGAGTGGCTGAGGGGCGGGCCTTGGGAGACTGCTCGGCCCATAAGAACTGGCTTTATTATGCCTTCGGGTGGCCGTGTTGGGGAAGTACAGTGTCGCTGGCGAAGAGGCCGGCATGAAATAAGGAGCAGGCGAGCCCGACTGAGGGACAGCCTTCTGTAAAAATAATTTACAAAATAAAAGAAATAATTACCTACCCGAGGGGACGTGGTATAGATATATGGGAACCTTGGCCAACCCCAGTGTATAAGCACAGTGGAGTGTAGGACAGAGACCCGTGCTGACCGGCTTAAGCGGCAGTGGGGCACTGCATAAGCAGCACTTTTTGTTTGTAGTTTTATTACTGTGTTTTATTTTCCCTTTTCTTTCGCCTTCTGTTTTTTCCTTATTACTTTTGAGCACTTGAAGGTGCACGGAGTTGGATACCTGTGTTGGTAACCCCCGTGGTCCTGGTTTACTGTCGGCAGTATCCAGACCACGGACAACAGCGCCCTCTGCGGACTAAAGTAAATAAAACAACTAATAAGAAAAATAAATAAATCTGGGCACCGGTGCAGTGTTTCCAAATAAAATCTTCTGTCTCCCGTGTCAGTGAATACCCTCACCCTTCCACATGCATTAATAAAATGTCACGTTAGGGAAAGCCTGGTTACACTGTTAAGTGTGCTAGTTATGCCCTTGATAGAAACAATCTTTATAATAAATAAGCAAACAAGTACATACATATGTACATACATACAAAAGGCACACTTCCATGCAATAGACCATGATGTAGTATCTGTAAATCCAACCGAACAGAGATCAGAGGCACTAAATCATCATTCAACATCCTGGAACCTTTTACATGCACCTCTAAAGGAATAATAAACTGCATCATCTGCAAGAAATGCAACAAACTGTGCATTGGGGAAACTAAAAGGCGTTTAGCAGACCGCTTTGTGGAACATTTACAAAGCACTCGAATAAACATCACTACATGTGCAGTAGCCCGACATTTCAACAATTATAATCACACAACCCTGTTTACACTTACTGTAAATACATAAACAAATAAATACATTGCATCTAATCAACAGGTACTAACTCAATGTTAGATGACAACCACTTTTTATTAATAGTTAATAACAGGACCAGTAAACATATTATTTTATATATATAATTATTAGATTTTGGACACTGAATAAGCCAAAAAGTTGGTCTACTTGACTTATTATTTGACTATAGAATATACATTTTATGCAATAACACAATAGATCCCACCCCTCCTGATGCAGATTGGAGAGTTTGATGACTAGGCTGTAGTAAAAAGTCAGGGACCCTATTTTCTCTTCACACAGCTGGAGAATGAGCAGCTTTGGCAGGTGCTAGCTATCATAAAACCAGCAACCTTACTCATCTCTTGAGAGTCACCGCCGAGAGATCATCTGTAAAACAATATCAAACATAAAAGACTGGAGATTTCTTTAGAAACATGCATATTTGGAAGCATCTAATGAACACTGTTCCCAGCTTCACATAATGCTTCGCAGTCGGTGTCCTTTTTGAACCTTTCTCAAATTCCTTCATTGTCAATAAGGACAAAACTGTAGTACAGTTCCTAACCCTTGAACCCCTGTGTCTTCTGGTTTCATTCCAATTGAGTTCAATTACTAAAACCTTAATTGAACTAATAACTTGCTTAATTTGACCTTTTCTAAAAGTTGCAGATTTCAGGTTACTTATAGAAGTTTATAGTTAACTTGAAATCTTGAAAACTTTTTAAGAGCTGAGAGCAATTACAAAGGTCAAATTAAGCAAATTAGATTTAGTTTGCAAATTATTAGTGCAATTAAGGGTTTAGTTTATGAGCTCAGTTGGAATGAAAACCAGAAACACTGGGGTCCCGAGGACTGGATTTGGGAAGCCCTGGTCTAGTGTATTAAAACAGTAGTTAACCTTCTTTAATAATAATAATAATAATAATAATAATAATAATAATAATAATAATAATTTAAAAAACTGTTACAAGTTGCTGCCTAAGAATAAAACCACAGATAATAAGCACTTTAATTAGAGATACATATTTTTAAAGAACAAAGCTACAGATTAATTATACTGTTGCTATTGGTTCTCGATCACCTTTCTGCGCTGAAGGTCACATGGGCTAATTGAAGATAGCCCATTGGACAGATATTGACAGCACAATAAACTATATGTACAAGCAACATTCTTAATTCTACAGCATTGTCTTTTTGAAATATTTGCATATCCCAAATTAAAGTATAAGAAACAAGCAAAAATAAATAAAATTAAAAACACCAGCAATAATGTCAGTTGTGTTAATAAGAGGATAGGAAATATATTTTAAAATATTGTTTATCACTCATTTAACATTTGTAGATTGAAAAGATAATGGCTCTGTAAATTAAGGAATACGTCAAATGTTTTCAGGGCCTCAGTTCATCCTTGAGGTGGTCAGAAACTACAGAAGGATTAGATTTGACAAGAGTAAACTTCTTATCACACGAATACATTTCGAGTCCACAGCACAAATTCATTTTTAAACTATACTGATGAAGTCACAGAGCCAGAATTACAAAGAAGTGTCTTTATTTACTGTGTTTATAATTGTATAATTGAGTGTTTAAAGTTATGGCTTATTTTCTTTCTATATTTACATTTTAAAAGGTGATTTATAAACTGCAGGAACAAATTAATTCCGTAATTAGTCAAAATGAGAACATAATACATTATGTAAATACTGCATAAGTAAAGGAGACAACACTTTTCATGTCACAACTAACTTTACTTTCACAGACAGAAGAGATGATTGTTTGCACTGTATTTATGTCTGTGTGGGTGGATGCCAGGGCTGTATTTTGATTTTGAGCTTGTATAATTAGGGCATTTCATACTACTGTTTTAAAGTTAGTTTGTTATGTGAACAAATAGGTCATCCCATTTATGTAAAAAAAAACAAATGCTTTCATGGTTAGCAAAAGCTGCATTAAAATGTTGATACGGTCCCATGATGCCTGATCATACAACTGTATCTAGGCAATGTGTAGAAACAGTCCCTCATTGTAACTCTATTAAAGCTTATGTAACAGGGCAGAGGCTGGGCATGAACTGGCGACCCTGCGCACTGGAAACGAGCTGCCAAACCACAATGCAGAAGAGCTAGGCTCATTTACATTGTGGTTTTAGGGCTTCAAATCCTCATCTCATCTCACCGACAGGGGGCAACAGTCTATCATGCAACCCCGCCCTTTACACTTATCTATTTGTTTTATTGGGGCAAGATGGCAATCAAAATATACCTGTCATTCACCCTGACTTGAAGGCAATAAATATATTGCATCTTATTATGTTCACCCTTGAGAAATCAACAGCCTGCATGTAAGCTCAGTTCCATCTTTGTTATGAAGTAGCTTTTCCATGCAGTTTTTTTAACACAGTGTTTTTCTCTTTACCAATTACTTCTTATCTGAAATCCCGGTTCATTCATTATTTTCTTTCGGAAGTAAAGAAAATATATTTTCAATGTATTTTATATATATATATATATTTCAAGTTAGATAACATGCTTATAAGTGTGTCATATATTTAACATGGGGTCTTCATATGTACTGTAAAGCTATACACTGTAAATGTATTACCCGCATACATGAAGCATAACAAATATATTGAGAATATACTTTATTTCCAGATGGGATTTCATTTGATGAGGCTGGAGATGCATAAATCTGTCTTTGTGAAAGTGTTTGATATATCAGTATTGTAATATAAATATCTGTATTATTACAAATACAGCCCCTGTATATATCAACATTGTGCCATTTTAGAAAAGGATACGACTGGCCCTCCCATCTAGCTGATGCAGTGAAGAATCTTGATGCAGATGTAACGTGCTGATATGATGCAAGTCACGAGTGCTCATTTAATTAGACATATGGAAAGATAAGCATTGAGTGGCTGGAAACAGAGGGTTCAGGCATGCCACTGGCATGTGCAAAGAGCAATCGAGCAAATTCTAGAAATAGTGGGCAATTAAAGAATGATTGAGTATTGGGAAATGTCTGTAGAGGTGCATTTGTTACGTACAGAGTGACAAGCATTTTGTGGCCCCACAGTTGATGAGCATTGATACAAGTGGGTTAAATTACAGAATCAGTGTGGAGGTTACAATTATAATAATTCAATGTCAGTATTGTTGTATTATAATTTAGTGCTGGGACAAACATGGGTTTTTCATATGCCAATATTCTTTCAAAATGTAAGCGTATATTCAAATATTTTATAACTTTGTATTATCTGGAAAAGTATAATTCCAGTACCATATCAAACTACTTGTTAAAGAAAGGACAGACACACTCTTATGTACAGTAGAATGTGTAATTATTTATTTCAGACTTATTTATTTCATTTATGCCTTGGTTTCCTTTGCAGGAATTCTTTTTGATGCAGTCGTTTATAAATTTGGTTTTATGAATGAATACAAACATGGTAATTTTTACCACTGAATTCATTTCAAGCAGTGTTTGTTTGAATATTTGTCCCAGCACTATTACTATTATTATTATGTAGCAGTTGTGGATTAACAAGTGTATTTTAGTGATCTAAACAGTAGCAGATCTAAACTATAATAATCTAGCTAGGGTTTGCACCCTGGGCTGATTTTGACCCAGTTATTAACAATACAAATACAGTGAAATGAGAACTGCTGAAAATCAGATTTAAAAATATGTTTTCTTGTGGGCGTATTAGGATCGGCCAGCGTTCACATATGGATGACAAGATTTTTGCTGTGCAATTACCATACTTTCAATGTGCTTTACTGTGCTTTACAGTGATTTTACCGCATTTTAACAATGCTTCACAATCGCCAACAACCAAGGAGTACCACAATAATCTAGGCTTCACCTTGGAAGAAGCATAAATGTCCATCTCACTATGAAAATCACAAAACAAAAACAACTTCCTACCGGTTAACTAGGTTAAGTCACAATATATTTCAGCGCCAGCAATCGTGCATGTTGGCAGTCCGGTAGGAGCCAGGTTGTGTGGGCCTCATCACTGAGCCTGTTTTGTACACAGAGCATTAAAAAGCTGTCAGACTGGTATGTCTGGGATGGTGCTGAGTAATGATTGATAACGCAGGTTCATTTTAAGTTCAGGAGAAGCTTAGACGGTGGCAAATGATTGACAGTCAGCAAAAAAATAAAAAAAGAGGGAGACTGTGAGATTATTGGAAAAAAGAAAGCAATATAGTGTTTAACAGATTAGTGACAAGGAGGTTACAACAAGGGGATGGGGGGGGGTCCAGATTCAAATCCTTTCACAATGTGTGCATGTTCTGCACAGTCCTGTATTATAGGTGGATTAAAAACAATCCAGCTAGTGTTTAACACTGAAAGCTGCACTTTACTTGTTTGACCCCCAAGCATCTGCAGGAGGTACTTTCGAGCTGGTATTATGAGAGATGACAGTTTGATTAAGGCAGAGACCAGGGTGGGGTAATGATCTCTCACGGCTGCATTTGAAAGTTATCTCCTGCTGATTCTTGTCTGAAAGCACTGAAAGGCAAATCTTTACATTATCATTTCTACCACTGCTTAGTTTTATACATCCTATTTGGATGGTATATGATATTGAATTAATATTGACATATATGTGTAACCTACAGCAAGGTTACCAGGATACAGCAGTTTATCTTTAGTGCTGTATTTGAAATAATTGAATATATTGAATTAAGTGAAATAACTAGCGAGGAACAAGATTTTAATGACAGTAATAATGTAAATAGTTAAAAAGAGGTACAAATTGATTTTATAGGATTGTTTAATAGGAAAATGATGTTTTACTTCCAAGACTGGTGGTCGGTTCCTTTTTTATTGACTAGAGATAGATCTAAATACAGCTTTTACTTTAGTTGAATAGTTGACTTTGTAATAAGGGACAGTATGAGGATGGACAGTCCCACCATGGATAACTGGCATGACTGATTTTAGAAGGACACACTCAGGTATCACAGTTCTATCGAAGAAGGTATTCTTACAGGACATTTCCTCAGAGATGTAAAGAGTTATATAAATAATGTGTATAAAATACATGTAGGATTCTTTTTTAATTTTTTTTAGATGTACAGTAGTGTGCAAATGTATTAGAACATCCCATTACTTCTGTAGTTTATGCTTGACAAAAGTACCAACTGTACAAAAGAAAGTCTGTGTACAGCTTCAAGACAAATGGAATGAAATGACCCCAGAGATCGTGAGACACCACATGGATACAATGCCAAAGAGAGGCCAAGCTGTTATTGATGCCAATGGTGGCCATATTAAATATGAGCACGTAACAGGAATGGCTTTGAGGTGACGTCAGACCTGGAAGTGCAGGACACAGTGTGGTGAGTGATGAAGCGCTGATGCGCTGTTTATTATAAAACAAAGATTTAACAAAACAAAACACTGAACAAACAAAACGGCACAGCGGCCAAAATAAACAGACAAAACAGACACGGAACAAACACATATCGCGCTGGTGTAAAACCAGCAGGGGTAGCAATTGTTTTCGATATTATTTTCTTTATCTCACGACTCACGTCTCTCGTTCTGCCTTTGAACACACTAACGCCGAGTGAGAAATTTGTGGTCCTTAAAGCAAGCCGTGCCGGGACTTTATTGCTAATCATACAATCTGGCCCCCAGTACAGTCTGCACGTGAAGCGCAGTTAACTTATACCACAAATATTTGCTTATACGAGTAAAGTCCATTATGAGCACGTAGTAAGTACGATAAATGGATGAAAATGATTTCAAATGACAGCAATTACAAAAAACCTAAATACGGATACTTATAAGAGTAAAGTCAAATACAAGATATAGTAAGTAGTTATAGTTAAGAGCAGTAGTAGAATACAGCAGGGTATGGAGCAGTTCAGTGCAAGTACAAGCTGATGCAAGCACTGGTACAATTGGGTGCCATATAGTCCAGTATAGTGGAGAGTTGTGAGGTTTACAGATGCTGTCTGAAAAGGTGTGTCTTGAGGAGGCGCCGGAAGGTGGTCAGGGACTGAGCAGTCCTGATATCCGTGGGTAGGCCTCTACCAGGTGATCCACTCAGGACCCATTGTTGGATTATTTATTATACACACTGGTGATAACGAGCGATACGGTATATTTCAACACATCAATCCTATACAAAAAAATGTGACGGTCCCACAAATGTTACTGTGTGTGGGAGAGTCAGCATTGTAGTGTGGCTGTTGGTGCCACCAACACCCACACTACACGCCACGCTAATGCTAAGGTTTTTTTTTTTTTTTTTACTCCAAAGTAAATGGCTCAAAAACCAGCGTCAAGCATAAGCAAGCATAAAAATATAAGCGAAGCCTGTGAGACAGTAAAACATTTCAGATTTCAATAGGAAGAAGATGAAAACACTGATGCGGAATACCTTGCATTCCAATACAATGCAATACACTACAATACGACAGAACACAATGAATACAGTGTGACCCTCTGCAGTGCCTCGCATGTTAAGTACTCTCAAGGCACTGTCCTGTATAAACACTCACATAAATATGTCTTTAGTCCAGCTTTCAGAATGAGAATACTCCATACACCCTTACTGTATCGAGGGATGGACTGAGAATTGCACAGTCCGGACACTGACAGATAATTATGCATCCATAGCTTGGATGCCCCTTGAAGCTGTTTATTGCGACATTGTAATATTTATTAAGTTGATCAAATACAATACAGTATTATAAAATAAAGTACATTACTCTAGGCTTTTCTGTGAGGCTATTACAATCCAAAATATGTGTAACTTGTACAGTAAGGATACTGAATGCGGTACCCGAGTTTTTCAAACATTTCTAAGCTAAAGCACACAAGTATAGTTTATCAAACCAACAGCAACTGTTCCATTCACATTACAAGTTCATGCGTTATTGCGTTGCATGTTGCAACGCTTACTAAGTTCAAACGGAATACGCCTCCCTAACTCCTTCTGCTATCCAGGTCCCCGCATCCGCACGTTCGCCTGGCCCCTGTCTCTTTAATAAACTCCTGCTTTATCTGCTGTAACAAATGTCTTTCTCTGCCATCATCAAGTCCGGGCGAGGAGGGAGGAGTTTGTTAATGTTCAGTTTGTTCTATGGATCGATGTTTGCTGGCATCGCCTCACCCTGCCTGTGAGTGAATGTTACACTACATCCAAACACACTCTCTCTCGCTCTCTCTGTCTACAGTACTCTGTCCATTATATATCACACACCGAGACTGGCATCTGACAGCAAAAGATCCAGCTTCGCAAAAACAATCCGCCATCAATGTGGTAGGAGACACATAATAAAACGCCTCTCCGGTCTATGATCTCCTTTTAACATTGTGTTCTTTGATTAAAACAAGAGATCAAGTGGTAAGATCAAAGAAGGACTCATTCTTTCTGTATGGACTATCTTGCACGGCATACGCATTTTTTTACCTGGGCAAAGAAGTCAGTTTGAACAGCGCAGAGATGCCAAGAAGGAAGCAGCAGGCACCGAGACGGGCTGTGGGTAAGAAAGCAGTATTTTGTTGACTGTATCAGATTATTTCATTTCTTTCTTTCTTTCTTTTTTTCCGCACCACAATCAGTTTATTTTGCGATAGAAAGTAGTTATATGAACTTTCTACTTTTTTTTTTAATGAAAACGGAATTTATTTAAGGAAAGCACCCCATGAAGCACGGAACTGCAATATTTTAAAAACCAAACTATTACTGTATATAATGTACTTTTCAGGTAAAGCGAGTGGGGTTATTTACTGTACTGTTGTGACAAACTGTATGGCAATGTCCCTTTATTTACACGACCGTTCATTTTCGTTTCATTATAGCATGTCTCCATTTTAATTGTTTCGCTTAGGCTACTGGTTTATTATTGTTATTTGCTTGAATTTAATAGCGGTTATCTATTTACAGTAGTAAGTTATTATGTAGCGCAAATTCTTGGGTCAAATATAATACATTTTTTCCTAAACGTAAGTCATACTGTCGCAGTTTTTTTTATTTTTTATTTTTTATAATAGTGTGATGGTACAGTATTAGCTACAGTGTAATATTAGCATTATACGGTATAGTATTAGCTACGGTGTAATGATTATATTTACATGGCGCAATTCATGTGTCTCTTCCTTTGTGCGTTGCTTTAATTTGTTTTGCCTATGAGAGATAAAGGTCTAGCTCACCCCTTTCTTGCAAACTTTACTCGAGGGATGCTTTTCCATAATACAAGTTGCATGCAAGGATTCACGAGAGAGAAAAAGAAGTGCATACACGAAAAAACTGAAGGAGTTTAACATAGAGTTTTACTATGGAAACAGACACGCAAAAGGTTCTATGAATACCATAACATGATTGCCTTTTTTGTCATATGTATTATTGGGAAGGCAGGTCAATTTATCTGTGGATCTAACATGTATAATTTGTAATAGTTTGATACCTACAGTAAAATATTTGATTTAAAAAAAAAAAAAAACGTTTTTTTTTTTTTTTTTTTTGCGTTTAGGGAACTTTTATAACATAAGCTAACTTTTTTCTTTCCGGAGGTTCCATGCTGTACTGAGACCTCATATACATGCACTGCACATTGGGACGGAATATGGAGTTTAACGAGCATTATTATTTAATTAGATAATAAATACACTAAACAAATCCTGGTTTCTGTGTTTTTCTAGGGTTTGGGCATTAAGACATGAAAGTTCATTATCTATCTGCGGGGGCCACCCTATGAACAGTACTTTGCCGTTTGATTGCCAGTTTTTGATTTGACATTTGATTTATCACCTGTCACCCGGCGGTCTTTGATCTATTCGTTCCTGGTAAATATCAATAAATCACTCGCCATGGTTACCCGTGTGTGCTGGTGACGTATTGCCTCATTTCCCGAGCTCAGACATGTACAATTATTGTCTTGTTTAGGTTTTAATGTGGGTGTTTTTTTCTTCTTTTCCTCCCAAAAAAAAAAAAAACAAAAAACCCGTGAGATTAATGTTTCCAAAAGAAATCTGAGCTCTCGAGTTAGGGAACGTCGTCAAAGTTATTATTGTTATTTTTATTTACTTTATTATTATTTTAAATGTTGAGCATAATATGACCTTTTGGTGCACCAGCATAAAATGGATTGTTAAAATATCTGTAGTGACAGCAGTATTTATAAAGTGCTCAGCAAGATATATTTTTTCAAACCGCCGCCTGTCATAAACACATTTTAGAAAGGCTATGACGGAGAGTACATTTAGGTGTCTGTTGAAATTTTTTAGATTGCAGTCTGAATAAGTTGCAAAGTCATTTGTTTACAAATTGCGAAGTTATTTGTTATTGCTAGTAATACAAAAAGAAACTAAGTAGAGGCAAACAGATGTGTACATGATTGGGTTTAGTTTAGAAGACGATGGCTTGCTTAAGATTGAGTGTTGGAAATAACTGTGATATTTATTTAAAAACAATAGTAGTATACAGCAATACTACTACGACTACTACTACTACTACTACTACTACTACTAATAATAGTTAAAAGCTGTGATTGTATAGATATATTATTGCATTAACATAAATATATGATCCTGTTTGATGTAAATGAGACTTTTGTTTGTCTTTTAACTGGTAACATCTAGCTGACTAACATGTTAACTGTTAAGGTGTAGTTACAATATATTAACAAAAAAATTATAAACCTCAGCCAATCAGGTACCGAGTAGAGAAGCCATTCTCCCACATTATCCCTTCTGAAAAATAACAGGACTTTCGAATCTTCATCGTCAGAATCTTTAAACAGGGACATACATTCCAAGCAACTGAAGCAGCCCAGTCTGAACCCTAATAACACATTTATATAAAAAAAAAAATCTTCACACGCACAATCGTTTTGTTTTATTTGTAATGGTGTAAATATCCTCCTCTGTGGTCATTATATGTAGATAGTTGACCTCGCGGTGGCTTAATGAACCGACAAGTCGTCACGGTCAACCACTAATCAGGTAGTGACCACTGTGTCAGACATGATGGCTTAAATAATTAACATGTGACAACATGTGTTTATTACATCGTTATTACCACGTGTATTACCGACTTATTAATAGTTAGTAAACAGAAAAAGTGCACAGCCAAATAGGTAAAAAAAAATAAAGGGTTGCTTTATTGTTAGATTTTCAAATCATTAATTAGGCTGATTAAATCTACTTTCAGCTAAACCAAAACTTTAGTCAATTTGCACCACACTTGCATTTATTGAAAATATTTGTATACATGATTTCCTAGAAATATTGGCACGTTTTTTTTATATGGATTTTTATAGTCTTATTAGATGCAATGCTAAATCCCCAAACTGCCTTTTGTAGATTTGTTTTATTACATCATGTCTGTCTACCTCTATTATAAAAATTGAATACATGTCTGCAAAATCTGAATGTGTGTCTTTAGACAAAGGCAAACAGCCCATTTCCTGGTAAGGTTTTCTGATTTAAAAAGTAATTCTAGATGCTTAAAGCTTGTGAATTTCACGAAACTGACACGGTGCAGTATAGAAGAGACCCACTATGCTGTGTGTAATCTAATGGTAATAATGAAGCAGTGTAGGGAAAGCAGAGAACAGGACAGGAAATGTGCTTCTCAACCGCAGGACCAAACAATCGGAGGCGTTTAGAGCAATACAGATACTCTATACTATGTTTTATTCTAATTTGTATTCCAGATGGTAGATCTTGTACTGTACTCAATGCCCATACTGTAATTATAGATGAGATTCACCCTAAGCTGAAATTCCTGGGTACCCCCTTTCTTCCCTTCACACATCTTTCTTTCTGTTCTCTTCACATGGTGAATGCAGCATTTTAAATAATTATTTAGTGAACTTTTGAGAAGATTCCTTAGCGATCCGTTTCCACGCTTTCAGCTGGGGCGCCTGTAATCTGGTAGAATGTGTCAGCCCTATAGAGAAATAAGCCTTCCAGAAGAGTTTCTTCATTGTTGAGGTAATTGTCTCCTCTTTGACAGGCACATTCATCAGTGGCTTAATGGTCAATCAAAAGTTGGCAGGCAGAGTGTTTTCATTCTTTCCTATCCACTACATTAGGAATACTTAATCAAAATGTCTCCGGTAATGGCTGTGAAGAGTTCATGACTGACTGATCCGTTGTCTGCGCCCGATAGAAAATTAACAGCTCGATGCTGGAAAGATGTGAGCCCGCAGATAAACAAATTGTGCATTAATATTTCATCTTCAAAGCCCGGGATGTGCTATCCGTGGTGGAATATTCCTGGCTGCGTTGTCATCGTTCTTTCTTTTTTTCTATTTCTCGTGAAGGCTCTTTGCAGCTGTAACTCATTTAAACGATGACTTTACTGGGGTTACTGAGAGTGACGACAAATTGATTACCTGGCAGAGCAGGAACGGGGCGAGGAGACGCGGGCTGACAGTCATGTTATAATAATATGTTTAATGATGTGTGGAGGGGGAACAAGGAAAGAAAGGTATTAAAATAAGACCTCTGTAAAAAAAAAAAGAAGCAAAGGGAAAAGTTTTGAGACTCAGCATTCTTGAAGTTGCAGCATCCCTTTCAGGAGAAGAAAGAGAGGCTGTACAGTAATGCAGAGCAGATAGTATTGTTCAAGGCTTTAGCAAAGCAAAAGAGGATTGTTGGATGGCTGTGCTCTCTCAAAGTAATTATACAATATGGCTGCAATTAATCTTTGCATGCCAAGTAGCATTAGCTGAAGGTCATACCCATTCGATTCCTTATCATCGCAGACCTAAAAGTTCTAAAAAGTGAAATGAGGAAATAACTACTGGGGCTGGGGAAAATAGGATTTTTATTTTTTCAGCAAAAAATCTGAACAACATCTTGTTGCCTGTATAAGTAAAAAGAGTCTCAATTAAGCAGTCAATTAAGGTCTAATATTTGATTTGAAGAGAAATAGTTACTACTTAATAGAGGTATCAGCAAATTGTCCCCAGAATAGAAAAGTGACAGTCGGCCTCATAATTAGTCGACCTATTTGATTGTCCAATTAGTAGTCGTTTTACTGCTTAATAGGAATAGGTTTTGGACTGTGTGAGGGATCAAATACAAGCAAGTTACACCTTCATGTTGGTGATTAATATCCATGATCCATTCCCGTTTATACTGTGTGTTTAGAGTTTATGCCTGTATAATTATTATACACATGCATTTTGACTATACCAGAAATCTGAATTTAGTAAACCTACACACTATTTGTATCCTTCAGTTTGTGGTATGCTTGCATTTGAATCTGTAACTCTTGGGTTGTTAGCTGGATAAACTGAGCACTAGAGAAAAGTGTCTGTAAATGTCTGACTTCTTTGCAAAGGGGAATTGTTTAGCTTAGGGCCCTCCTAAGTGGTTTGTTCTAAAAAAAATCTCAAGGAAAGGCAGATGCTGTTTATGCAGTTCAGGTAAAATGACTCCACAGAAGAGGGGTTGGGACAGAATAAAGGAAACACCTGCCAAAACACTGTCAATAGGGTCACTAGTGGCAGTCATCGATGTGGCGAGTTTGCAAGGTGTTTAAATTGCACTGGAGGGATATCGCTTCAAATTCATTCAAGCTGGGCTGGAAAGCTACAGCGTTCTCCAAAAAAGGACCTTAAAGTTCAGTTTTGATGCTGTTCATCATGAAACATCAGTACTTTGTGCAGTCTTGTATTCAGAAACATTTGTCAACCAGGCGCCAACTATCATCCCTCTATCAAAATCCTTCAGATCTACCACTGTCGTTGAATCTGACTTGCAACAGGGAGATGGCTCTTTTAAATGTCACACAATACATGCCAGACATTTTTCCAAATTAATGAACCCATTTTCACAAGTCAAACCGAACCCTTAAAACATACAGTACAGGGGCTATGAAAAAGATTATAATTTTCTTTTGAATGTTTTCTTAGAAAGGCCCAATTCTGCTGTTTTAACAGTTGAAGGTGTTTTATACTATACTGTATGTATTCAGTGATTGCTTCATCAGGGTCTGTTTTATCGAGTGTAACTGGCCAAGGTGTTAACTGGCAAGAAGCGGTCATTCAGATTTAATGTTGGAGGTAACGAATGCAAAAGCTGCTTTTGTACTGACAGGAGCTGCATGCTACAATGGCGATGATCAAGACAGCAGAGACTTCTATGCCTAGAGCAACTGCAGAACTCCACTCAGAAAAGGGTGTGTGGTTTTGTCTTAAACAATTACCTGCTGCAGCAGTGCTAGCTGCAGCCTGTTTTATCTCTGAGGGACACGCTTGTTTCTAGGTGTGGTGCCTTTATTGTTCCACAAATTCCATGTTGTGTGTCTGTCTGTTCATTACATTCTATCATAACAGAAAGAAGACGTCGTTGCAAATCCACTTTTCCATAGCCAAATGTAGTTTTAGCCTAGGGCCTTGACTCTTCCAGTCCTGTTCTGTATTGAATTCAATATTTCTGTATTGAATTGAATTTTTTTAAAACACAAATAAAGTGTAATATTCCTTTTTAAGTAGCTATTCGTTTATCAGAGCCAGTATTTCAATTTAAATAGAATTGCATTTGAATTTCTGCTTATCATCAAGTTAGACATGAGCCATATTGCCAAACTACACCTGTCTAGTAAATAGGCCATCTCGATTTTGCACAGCCGCTTGTGTGAAAATGCCTCTTGTTTAGTACTCATGCAAATTCCTCCCTGAGCATACAACAGACTTGTTCATACTGTCTAAAAACCATGTAAAGCTAAAGCCCCAATCCAAGATATGTATTCTTTGTTTTTGTTTCATCAATAGGAAATGATTGCCGACATTAAAACAAGTAGAAAGACTTGATTTGCTAATACTGAGAACGAATCAAAATTGTATAGTACAACATATGTTTTTAATAATAGTTTTTTCCCAGCCAACATTTCCTGAGCTATAACCGAAGTTAAATGGATTATTGATTGCCGCAGGTACGGTGACTCAGAGTCACGCAGTGCCAGTTCATCAGACTACTTTTGGAGAATGTAAACAAACTTGACTGCTAATATTGTCTTCTTTCTGGAAAACTTGTGAGCACAAGATGTGAAATTATGGAACAATGGGCCTGATGTATCAAAGGCATCGCCATTTGTGAAGGTAAAACAAAACAGCGAATGTTACAAAACTAGGAACAGTTTAATACTTTTATTTTACTTTCACAAAAAGTGGTGCTGATTGCATTTTGGTGTAAAGACATTGACCTATTTGGCCTTAAATGGTTCCCTGATTATTTTATTTTTGTACACAACACCCGATTTTTGATACTATTTTCTGTTAGCCACAGTGTCCCACTATAGCAGTAAACACAAAAAAGCATTTTATTTTAAACTATAAAATGTTTAAACATGAAGAAACACTTTTTGAGTTGCTTCCGTGTTCCACCTTGTAGGTTCCCCTGCCCCCTAGCATGTGAACCAGTGCATTAAGACCCTAAGGGCTACATTCTCAAAGCTATTTATTCCAAATCATCATTAGCACATTTTATTTTTTCAGAAAGGAGAACGTTAACAAACCAGATGTAAAGAACTAAGACTTTTAACTTGGGAACTTGGAAGTTATTTCTCATTTGCATTAGAATTGTCTTTTTGTCTTTCAGATAACAATTGCACTAATGACGATTTGAAATAAACAACTTTGAGAATTTAGCCCTAAGAAATCAATGTCTAGCAGTACTGTGGCTTCTTTTATGTTTGTTTTTTGTTTCTCAGCACTATTTCACCAATATGGTTCTGTCGCTTAAAAGAACACCTTCTTGGCACCAATAGGGATTCGTTCACAACGGATACAGTACTGTTTTGTAACCCGATAACTCATCAAACTTAAAGTGGTTTATTCAGTCTTTTCAAAAGCGACTTGCCTCGCTAGAGTGTCTTGAGGCACAATGATTGGTTTATTAAATCTTTCCAGAACCGCCTTCATATCATTGCCTCGTTTTGTATTCTGATTTCCACGAGTGCACCTCATCGCTATGAAATGGCATGTAAACAAACGGCGAAATGTGCCGTTGTTTCTCTTGCTACAAAAAGATGGAAATTATTCAAGCTCTTGAACAAAACCTGAATCAGATGCAAGCCTATTGCTGCTGCATTTTTTAACGTGTGTAGAGGTGCTGTGTTAATTTAGTTTGACAGTTAGTTTATTAATGTTAGTTTGTTACTTTATTATTATAGTTTATTAATATACTGCGTATTCTGTTCATTTCATATGTTGATGCACGTAGATCATGACAAGTACTAGATTTGTATTTATTTATTGATTGATTCATATTGTGTCTGGTGGCTAACTCCGTCTTAGAGAACACTTCGGCTATAACAACATTTCGCTTGCTTCCCGAGGGGTGTTCTCTTAGCTGGAGACTATTATATTTTGAATTCTGTAATTTCAGATAGTACTGACTAGCACACTCACGAGCGATTAAACGATCAATGAATGTTTAATTGAGGCTGCAAAAATAAAAGCTGGTGATCAGTAATCGATCAATCAGTTAATTGTTGTATCTCTATTAAAAAATTTGTAAAACATGACCACTATGATTTTGTATAGAGAGTTTCTATTTAGTGCCGTGTAGTGCCTTCATCAATGCAGTGGCTCTACAGCTTTGAATGCAATAGTGACGTATAAGATTGATTTCTTCTCTTGCTTGTGTTAACGCAAAATTGTAATTTACTGTATATAGAATTTAACATATACTTTGTATCATGTATGCATTTTAAGCCCCACAGCTTTAAAGAGGAAGCTGTCCCTACTGCATCGTGCAGGCTGATGTCCAACAAGCGTCCAGTTCTAAACTTTATGCATCTGTGTCTCCATTTAACATTAAAGCTGAAGGCTTTTTGACAGTTGAGTAGCTGACAAGTTACATGGCTAGTCATGCAGTGCAATTACGTTTGAGCTAATTTGATGAATCAACTTGATGTTCCACAGTCCCAGTTGGCTTCACCAGCGTATGTGCTCAATTTTCTGCTAGAGGTCAGACTTTGAAATGTTGCTAATCCCATCACATATGAAAAGCGTGTCTTGTGGAATAATGTTTGGACATGCACCCTTGACTATAGCCAGAAATAGATCAGAGAGAAAGAAAAAAAAAGATCAGGGTAATGACATGTGCTCTCAATCACTGACAAACCAGGTTGTAAGATGGTCTCTCCAGACGTTTCTTGGTTATCTTGCATTCCCTGTGTAAGTGACGTTCCAACCTAAATACTAAATTGTAGAGCAACTGTTTAAATCCTGCTCTTCAAACATATACTGAAGGGCCCTCGTTCGAAGCAAGTGCAAACTATTGGAAATAAAACTAGTAAGAAACTATTTAGTATGGAACGGTTGTTCTAAATAATGTATTGCTATTTTTTGAAGAATTGACTTCACATTAGGGCATGTAGTGAGGCTTCTGTAGTATTATCAATTTGAATTCAATTTTAAACAAGGTTTCACAGCTAATAAATCACACACGATGATGAGCTGTTTTGCTAATTTAGTCGTGTGAAAGGCTGTTTTGAGATGTTAAAGACCACTTGTTTACAAATAAAGCTTTCCAAAGTAAAACGAATGCTTGTTATTCATCGCACGCAATACGATTGCTGTTAAACAAAAGGCTGGTTTCACAGACCCCGATTAGCACTAATCTTGAACTACCTTACCTAAAATAACATCAGACCTAGATTAGTGTCTAATCATAGTCTGAAAATGATAAGAAATATCAGTGTGCCTGAGGAATATATATAGTGATGGACAAAATACAAAATGACAACTTGTGTAAATGGGCTGTTTGTTACGCAAATGGTTTCCGTGCTGTACATGTCATATATAATGGCTGCATCTCCCTGTTGCAATCAGTTTCAGTCACAATGGGCAAGACAGAAGATTTGACAGACTTTGATAGATCTGTTTCCAAGACTGCGTAAATTACTGATGTTTCACAAGGACAATCTTAAAAAGTGGAAGCTGGACTTCCTCCACCCACTTCCCTGAAAAATCTGAATCCCTAAGGAATGGTCACATATCCCATCTAAATAATCTGAATCCCTAAGGAGTGGTCACATATCCCATCTGAACAATCTGAATCCCTAAGGAATGGTCTGAAAAGGCTGATTCGTCTTGATAAGGACAACTGCTTGCCATGTCCTGGTCCAAGAGACTGGAGGTCAGAGTCGTACCACAGCCAGAGTAATTGACACCCATCCCTTGAACAGTAAAGCCACATGGTGACTCCAGTTCACAAAGTCTTAACTCATGAGCTATATAACATCTTTTTTTTTTATGTTGTTTTTAAATAAAGTTTGATGAGAATGAACCGTGTTAGACTGTTAAAGAAACCAGACAATCTGATGTTGGGCTCTATTCACACAACCTGTAAGGGATGTTTTGATAGGACTGTTTTTTAAAAAAGTACTGTTCAGTTTAAGATCATTTTTATAAATGATCTAAACAGTATCACTTTAATTTAGGAATCTGCTATTTGTGGTTTTATATATATATATATATATATTATATATAATAGGACATTTATCGATTGTATATAGCCTCTTAGAATGCAGTTATCTTAACTACAGTATTCTTCGTGTTGTTTAGAATTACTTTGATTCATTTTCTGTTTCAGTCATCATCCGGGTGACTTATGAAAAAGTTCAAAGCACCCCTGTGCAACCTCAAAAGAGCTCTCAAACATGCCTAAGCATAGCTGGTACACTGGTGTGTAACCATCAACCTGTCCCCCTGCAACATACTGCCACCAGTTTTCAGTTGAGAGGAGTCTGTGTCAGATTGTGCACCAAAACAGTTCAGGTTTATGTCCTTTTACTGCATCTTAAACTACGTGCAACCCTCTTATAAAATAATCAGATTTGAATGCAAAATTCCATATCAGGCGTGTTTTATTTTTAATGTGTACTTTGGCAGGCCATCTGCAGCTATCTGCCATTTAAGGAAAACAAGCATGGATATTTCCTTAAAAAAACAACTAACTTAGTCTGATTTATTATGCAAAGCTGATAAGAAAATCTTTGTCGAGAAATAAAAAGTCCAAAGTGTTGTCTAGCAGTTTCTCATTGAACCAGAACACAGAGACAAGGATTCCTGTAAGAAGCAGCTTTAGCTATGAAGGATTCCTGTAATTTTCATGTGGGTGTAGTATTATGTCACTGGCTGGATATGAGTGGAAATGCTTTATGACTGACAGGACACATTAAATTACTGGCATTCTGACACATTTAAAGAGAACTAGACAGTGCATTGTTTGGAGTAACTCTTAATGTGGGGGTGGGGGAATTTCATCATTATTAAAACTGTTCCATTTGATAAAAGAACATACTGTGAAAGTCTTGATTTCCCAATCATGGTGGTAAGTTTGTTTACTGGAGATTACAGTAATGCCACATTTTAGTCTGAAGATTATGAATATAGAGAGGAGCCCCGGGCAGTATAGAAGGAGATAACTGTACAAACATCTTGGAAATGAATATTGGCTGTGTTTTATTGAAAAGGTTTTTTATACACAGTGGAACCTGCTCACCACAGTGTGGCACTGGATATAAGAAATACACCAGCAAGAAATAGCACTTGAACTGACTGTGGTATCTCTTAATGCACCATACTAAATGCATAGCAAAGTATAATAAAGCATATTGAAAGCATCATAGTGTATGGGTAAGCACTGTAAAGCCTGGAGAGCTATGGCAAAGCAATTAAAAAAACAAACATGGCAAACCATGGTAGGAAGACCAAATGTGTACCAAATGCACTTAGAGGTTACTAGGATGTGATGACTGAACCAGAAAATGCAATACTAAGTGAATCTTAGCAAGAGGAATACATTCCTTTATTAGATGATTTCTGCACCTACCCATACCACGTTGCTCTTTAATGCCTATTTTGTAAATTTGTATTACCAGGCTTGTATGATATACAATTTCTGGGTCTTCCACCGACATGCTAAGCTTATATACAGGGGTTCAGAATGGACTGATACCTAAAGGACTACCTTGTCTCCTCCTGACCACAGTGTTGACTGGAACAATACTTCCCTAATTCAGCACTTTTACAGGAGTCCCAAAATAAGATGATCCATTTCTGAAGAACATAATCTATTAATATACTAAACCATGGTCTTCCTCTTATCACTATTGTAACTTTGCAAGTCATGCTTTACCCATTCCTGAACATTGTACACCTGAACATTGATGTGCTTCAGCAGGTTTGTACAATAGTTTCTATATTTCTCTGATTTTACTTTCGCTACTCAGATATTCTAAGGTAGTTATCAGATAAAGAACTACATTAAATTCAACTTAGTTACACTGTGATTTCCGGTTTTAGATTAGTTTCTACTGTAACTTGGATGATGTCTGAGTTGATGGGTATTTCTACTACATTTCCACTAGCAAAACAATACTTTTATAAACAACGGTATTTCCATGCAGTGTCATTTAGATCAAGTGATTAGCCACCAAAATGGAAAATTAAAACCCTAAGAACTCAATTATATCAAGTATTAGCTGAATGTATTAGTAGAAGAGCAGTTTAGTCCATCTTGCCATAATGTAATAAAGATATTAGCACAGTTATGTAGCAGTAACCTGGCTGCCATTGAAACGTTTTTGAGATTGTCTTTAGTTTTTGCAAATCAATTCCAGTCAGTGATTTGCATCAGCAAGGGTTTATAAATGAAGGACCAAAGTGGAATAAATGGAAGTGACTCTTTTTCCCCCCTCACTGTAAGCTTCTTATTGGGTAGAATAGGTTTTTCCGGGTACAGAATCAATCACCATTAGACAAGGGCATGCATGACGAACACTAAATCAAGCTGTGCTCCTTTAATAATATTTATCAGGTATATTTAGAATGAGGTTGGTTTACAAGACGTTTTATAATTTTCTTTTGAAGGCAGCTACTTATTCCACTGGTCATATCATACAGAATGCAGACATGGTAGAAGATGCCATTGCTTTTCAAATGCTGTACAGCAGTGTCCTGTACGTTTTAATACAGACATACTGTACAGTATTGCACACTCCATAGCAAACATGTGACATATTGTACATAGGTAATTTGCCCACTTTGGAAATTACAGCAATTTTCTGGGTTTTATTTAACTTCAGGCTAGTGTTTTGTGACACTCAATTAAAGGACTTGGCATGTTCCTGCCCTAATAGTTTTGATTGTAATTACCGTGATATTTATTTTCTTGCAAATTATCTATCACAAAAAAACGACATACTACGTATGTACTGTAAGGTTGGTCTTTTTAACCGGTCTCCATTTTAGTATTCAATGGACAGTCATCACATTCAACTGTTTATAACAAACAAGATGGTGGAGGGATCTACATGACTTGCAACGCAACACTGTATGAGAGCACAGGATTATTACAAATACATAACCCATAGCACAGCGTGAGCAAAGTGCTGACCCTCCTTCCAGGGTCTCTGTCAGTAATATCCATAGTTCATTAGAGAGTTGGATCATCCAGATCACTTTATAGATCTTTATAGCCATCAAGGATAAAGATCATTTGTATTGTTTGCCTTTACTAGAAGGTGGGTGGAAGGAGCACTCCAGTTTGTTATTCAGTAGGGGATTTCATTTCTTGGATCCATGACTCATTACTTCCTGTCCAGTCTCCCGGTTGTATCAATCAGTAAGATTCATTGATGTGTCATTCGACTGCCCAACCATATGTGACCACGACTGCACTTGGTAAAACTGTTGAGCTTGTGTACGTTTCATTCTCTCAGAATGTCAGCGCTTGCCATCCCTGCCGTTCTTCTCTGTCTGCCCGATGCCCACAGCCTCAGTCTGGCACTGCAAGGGCACAGCTGAGACACTCAGGTAGCTCCAGCTGTCAGGCCCTTCAGGGATCTCAGCAGCTCCCAACCGCCTTTCTTTCGCCTCAGGGCATCCGTATTCATTTTCTTCCAATTTTCTACTCTCTTGTTTTTGCAACACATCTGGTCTTTGTGTGTTTTCTTGTTCGTTACTTTTCTATTAATGTGGGCTGGCTGGAAATCTGGTATAATAATAATAATAATAATAATAATAATAATAATAATAATAATAATAACTCTACAAGACCCCAAAGCTAGTTTTATCTGTGAGTAGGGTAAGGGAGACAAATAGACATGTATGAGTCTATAAGTACAACAGTGGAGCTTGTCATATTCAAATTATGTAGCCTATAAAGCTACATAAGATTCCCCTATCTGGCGCAGGCTTATGGACTGGGAATATCTGAGAGAAGCAGCGTTATCCTGCAATCCTAATTCATAATAATTTGGGCTATCCTTACCTGAAGAAGTTAAAAAATTCTGCAGATGTCTGTTTAAATACGGGTTTCAAGAACTGTCGTGTTTAATGGTATTATTTAAATGACTAGGTGTCTGGAATCTGAGCAAGCGAGCCACTATTAAATCTTCTTTGAACAGGTTTAATGAACTGTTTTGTTGCCTGGGCAATGCTACTCTCTGGCCCAGAGTAAAACACAGTACAGCACTTTGATAGTTGATAGTTCACAATTTGATAACTCACCAATTGGATTAATTCACAGTGACAGTAAATTGTACATATACTGTAAGGACCCTTCACTAATTCACTGGGACAAACCTTATAGGCTCTTTCCTTTGTCTTTCATTTATTTTACAAACAGGTTAAGCTGAAGAAGGCAGTTTTAAAAGTTTTTCTCCTTTGCCTTCGTTTTGCATTTCCGTTTTAGACCCAAAGTCTTGCTTCTTTAATCTTTTAAGGTTTGAGAGAGAAACCAGCCTTCAAACAAGCAGATGTGGATTTTTTTTTTTCCCCTCATTTAGTAATTTTTTTCTTCCCACTGTACTGTTAAAGCGAATCACTGAAGGTGTGATGCACAGTGTCATAGATTACAGTTAGAATGAAAGACTATGATTAAATATGGAGTGAGAACGGTATCTCTGACTGAGTAGGAGGAACTGAAGGTAGCCAAAGTAATTACCTGTGTGGAATGTCTCATTTTACCCAGTAATTACTGATTTGGTTTTATAAACTTTGAAAAGAGATCATCAAAGGGCCTGCTCTTTGTTGCACCACAAATTGCAGCCGTTTTCCCCGCTCAAAGGAGACAGTCTGGGAACCCTGCCTGTTACTGGCAACCCTGCATTGCAATACTCTGTGCATTACATCAAAAAAAAGCACGAGGGATGGTAGATTATCTTTTTATTTCCTAAACATTTCAATTTTTAGGATTAAACAGGTTCAACCTTGAAACATGTTGGGACTCGTCGTAACCATTCAGGAAGGCCTTCCTGAGAAATCGAGGACACACTAAAACATGAATGTGTGTACGAAGTCTACATGGGTACGTGGAAAGACTGAATAAAATATTGATCCTCAAA